>RJWJ010004552.1:0-75071 GCA_004363605.1 Indri indri
ATTATCCACCTTGGTCTCAGGTCACCCACATGGCTCATTTTTAAGATTAAAGTCACCAGAATGGAACTTCCCAAACCATCGATGTACTACTGTGTGTTCATTAGCCACATCCTTCCCAAATGCTTTGTTGATATTTCAAGCTGTCTGAACAGCATTGGTTCCATGACGGAACTCATATTCGAAAATAACACGAATTTTTTTTTTTTTTTTTTTTTTTTTTTTTTTTTTTTTTTGAGACAGAGTCTCACTCTGTTGCCTGGAGTTGAGTGCCGTGGCGTCAGCCTAGCTCACAGCAACCTCAAACTCCTGGGCTTGAGCAATCCTACTGCCTCAGCCTCCCAAGTAGCTGGGACTACAGGCATGCACCACCATGCCCGGCTAATTTTTTCTATATAGATTTTTAGCTGTCCAAATAATTTCTTTCTATTTTTAGTAGAGACGGGGTCTCACTCTTGCTCAGGCTGGTATCGAACTCCTGACCTTGAGCGATCCACCCGCCTCGGCCTCCCAGAGTGCTGGGATTACAGGCGTGAGCCACCGCGCCCGGCCAGAACTGAAGAAATTTAGACTTAAAATGGTTCAATAATTTTCCCAAGTTTACAAATTATTAAGTGGTGGATCTGAGATTCAAATTTAATGATACTAAGTTTGAAATACTTAGTCTCTCAAAACTTCTCTTTAATATGATAAAAAAAGTTCAAAGTAATTGATACCCAATAGTTCTCAAAAATCAAAAAGAATGTCCTTTGCAGGTAAAATCTTGAGCAGATTCTTAGAAGTTACAAAGAAAATAGGACTGAATTGGTTTTACCAAAAATATTAGTGGTAATAGTGGTTATTTTAAAATAATACCCAAAGTAGCTGAATGTTCAGTATAAATAAATAAAAAATTGAAACTGGGGAATACAGTATTAATCAAAATTATTAATTAAAAATCTCTTTTAGAACAGCTGGCCCCATTGGGTTCATCTTCTCTCCCACAGTGTGGCTTATAGCCATGGTTTTGGTGCCCAAATAAGCAGCCAAAAACTGCTCTCTGAAATAACTGAAGAATGCTTCTGAGAAAGGATCCCAGCATTGAGTTTTGGGGCCTGAAAGCGAAGCAAATCTGAGAGTGACATAAATCCAGACCTCCACAAAAATTACTAAGGGACATTAAAGATGTATATTCTACTCAGCTTTAGAGGAAAATATGTTGGCATTCCCCTCTCTACCCTTTAACTCTGAGTAATTCATTTTGGTTTGCAGTAAGGTGCAGAGAGAGCAGTTAAATCACTAAGCTTGCACAGTTGTAAATAGCTCAATTAATTTCATAATTATAATTTTATAGCAGCCACCAAGGGTATAAGCTTGGCTATTCCTCGGAGTCTTCCAAAGTAAGAATATGTGAGGCAGTATAGATTAATAAACATCATAGTTTATTTGCATTGCTGTGATCATAACAATAGGTAAAATAGACAGATATGATCCCCAAGAGCTTCCTATACTCCAAAGCATTTTATGGAAGTTCTTTAATTTAATACTTATATTATCTTATTCTAAGTTCTCTATTCACAGCCACCTAAATGTTATCCATCCCTCACCCACCCAATGTAGAACTAGCAAGTCCAAATCTAGTCTATACCTGCTTAATATTAATAGATTCTTCATTTCCATGTAGTATATTTATTACTATATTATTAGCATAAGGAGGAGGTCTCATTTGCATTAAGTAGCAATCACATTTATACCATACACTCTTTATCAAGATGTTATTTAGAATATATCTGTCAGGAGTTTATCACACATTTATGATCACCATCATAGGGATGTAGGATCGTCTGAGTTTTCTGATCTTATCTCACTTACCTTACCCTCATGTATTTCACATTCACTTCCTTGTTCATTTTATGCAGTACTGTGGCTTAAATTGCCATGTATATGCTAATGACAAGAATACAAGGGGAGACTACTAACTGTTTACCAGAATCTATTTTCTCTTTCTTTCATGGCAATAGAATTATTGCTAGATACTTGACTGTCCATCCTTCCTTGCAGTTTAAATGTGGCCACCACTTGCTACATAAGTCATACCATTACAGTTATTCATCTTTAGCCATGCAGATGCAAGTGCTGAAGAGATGATGCAAGGAACCTGAATTCCTTAAAGATTTTGAAAAGCAGAGCTCAGTTGCCAAACTGAATCATGTCATGCATCTCCTTAAAATTCACCGTTGTATACCAATCTTGTAGTAAAAGTCAAATTCTTTTAATAATGTATATAGCAATACGATTTTATAGATCAACATGAAGTATGCTTTTACTTTTTTCAGGTATTAATTCAAACAATACCTTCTGGTTCAGGCTTTCTCTGACTATTAGATTTTAAATTGTGCGCTTCTTATAATTCTTAGATACTGGCCCATTTTTTTCATACTTATAACTATCTGAAATTTTTAATATTTGTTTTGTTGTTTCTCTGTAACCCATAAAAATACAAGTAACAAGATATTGTGGATTTGTTCTCAACATAAAATAATTATTTATTTTAATTCTATGGATTAAGAATCAAAATAGGAGTCAGCTGGTCGGTGTTTTTCCCATAATGCTAGCCAGGGTTGTTCATATATCTGAATTCAATTGGAAACTGTTGTAGCTAAGAAGTCCAAAGTAGCATGCCAAACTACATAGCTTCTCTCCTCATGGATTCTAATTATTCAGTTATCTATTCTGGACATTCTTACAACATGGGGGCTGGGATTCATGAACGTAAAAGTGGAAGCTACCAGTATTTCTATAAGGGTTAGGCCTAAATCAGACACAGCAACTTTTGAGCCACATAGTATATACACAACCAACATAATATAATATTCATTTAAAATATATTGTAGTGATTACTATAAAAATATATTCATATAATGCAGAAATATGTAAAACACAAAGCAAAGTTAAAAAACTTTATTAGCTTTCCAATCTCATTTTCACTTTGCATAACCACTATTTAGAGCCCGATGTGCGTGTTTGATATATTTTTTAATATAGGTCATTAAGTATGAAATGTCCGATTTCCTTAAGTGCGAAGTTTGACAGCCTATGTCTCTGACATTTTCACTTTGACACTTCTTGTTTTATTTTTATTGTGAAGGTACATCCTCATTCTTTTGAATACTTGGTTTTTGGCTTATGATTATCTTTCAAATTTTTTAGAGCAATTTTTTGTGAAACCATGTGTAAGTTAAAAATTTGTGTTATTTTTGAATATGAGTTTTGTCATGGAACAAATGCCGCACAGACAGCTCGAAATATCAGTGACGTGTTTGAGAAGGATGTGGCTAATAAATGCATAGTACATCAATGGTTCCAGAAGTTCCATTCTGATGATTTTAATTTTGAGAATGGGCCATGTGGGTGACCTGAGATGAAGGCAGATAATGATGAGCTGAACGCTGTAGTGGAAGCAAATCCATCTCGACCTATGCATGAATTAGCAGCAAGGTTTGACATTACTATTGAAACAATATGGGACCATTTGAAACAAATCAGCAAGGAAAAGAAGCTGAATAGATGGCTACCACATGAATTAAATGAGCATCAGAAGAGAAATCATCTTGAAGCTTGGCTTTCTTTGCTGTCTTGACATAAAGGCCAACGATTTCTATTTGTATTGTAATGTGTGATGAAAAATGGATTTTTTTTTGACAATTACAAGCATTTGGCACAACGGCTGGATAAAGACGAAGTGCCAAAACAGTCCAAAATTTAATATTCATCCAAAAAAGCTAATGGTGTCTTTTTGGTGTTCCTGTTCTGGTATTATCCACTACAGGTTCATGAAACCTGATCAGTTGATTATGGCAAATGTGTGCTGCAACCAGTTGAATGATGTGATGAGGATGCTTGTGATTAAGCAGCTGAGATTGGTCAATAGAGACAGGCCAATCTGCTTGCAAGGCAATGCTGGACCACATGTCGCACAGACAACGCTGCTCAAACTACAGAGGCTGGACTTGGGAACTCTCTGTCATCCGCCATATTCACCAGACCATGTACCAACTGACTACCACTTCTTCCAGGCTTTGGACTACTTCTTGCAAGGAAAAATATTCAATTCTCAACAAGCTGTGGAAAATGCCTTTTGCAATGTCATCACCACTTGCTCTCTGGGCTTCTTTGCTGCTGGCATAAACAAGCTATTGTTAAGATGGGAAAAGTGGGTTAACAGTTTAGGCATAACCTTTGATTAATTGTACTGCTTCGTGTTTGAGATATAGAAAACTAAACTTTTGATTCAGAATAGGACATTTCATACTTAATGACCTAATTGTTACTTTTCTGTGTATGCAAATACAAAAATATATGACTTTTAAAAACAAAAATAATATCACATCATAAATATAATGCTACAATATATATTTTCAGTCTATACTGTATAACTTTAAGTCATTTATTATTTCATAATTTATATAGAGTAAAATGAACCCTTTTAGGTTTATCATTCTGTAAATTTTGACAAACACTGTCATTTAACTATTGCCACAATCAAGCTAGAGAAGAATTCCATCATAAATGCAACTATCAGGCAGAACTACCACCTACCAAGTAATTGAAGGACTAGCAACTTTAATTCAAAGGAAACAGATCACATAGCAAATCTCTTAAAAATAATGTTATAAATACTACAGATAAATACAGATATTTCTGATTTCCATAACAATAGCCTAGTTTATAGAAGACCAAAACATCTACAGAGACTGAACAGAAAATATGGGCACAATAAAGAAATAATCTATTTGAAGGAATTGAAGAGATTCGAGAATGTAAAAAAAAAAAAAAAAAAAAATGAGAGGACAAGATGCCAGAGTAAAGGGAGACTAAAATGGTGCCTGACCTGACACTCAGCACTAATTATTTTTTAGCCTATGCTGATTAACAAGGGAGAAGCTGAAAAACTGAACTGAGTTTCTGGAAGTCTTATGGAAATAGTGTAACAAAAATGTGAGTTCAGAATTCAAGTAGAAGTCTCGGTAAGCACCTCAGACTTTCAGTTGGGATCCCCAAGGCCACACCATAGAAATAAAGATGAAAAAAAAAAAAGAGAATATTTGTCAAGAAGACTAACGCCTAACTTTGTATCATTTCAAACCCTGAGGAGATCAGTGATCTATTTAATCCTGTTTGTGTGCCAGAAACAAAAGTAAAATGACCTATGGAAGAAAAAATAAACCATTCAAAGTGTCAAATTATCACTACATTTCATTCATACCCAAAATGAAAGACAAAATAACTGAGAAACAAAGGAAAACCTATATGAGATCCAGATCCAAATATTGATGTTAGCAGCTGCATAGGAAATCACTTCCAAATGTTGTAGGTTTTTAAAAAGACATTTACTGTTTCACACAATTTTAGTGGGATAGCAATCTGGGAGTGGGTTAATTGGCACAGTCTTGTCCAGGGTTTCTCCTAAGTTGCAGTAAAGATTTCAGCCAGAGCTGCAGTCATCTGAAGACATGACTGCAGCTATGGATCTGCTTTTAAGATGGCTTACTCACATTACTGGCAAGTTAATGGTGTTTTTTTGGTAGGAGACCCAAGTTCCTTACCACAGGGACCTCTCTGTAAGACAACTTGAATGTCTTCACACCATGACAACAGGATTTACCCTAGACTGAGTGATCCAAGATAAAGCAAGACAGAAGCTGCAAAGTTTGTATGACCTAGCATTAGAAATCAAACACCATGATTTCTAAATTACACTATTGATTACAGGTATCTCCTCATTCAATGTCGGAGAGAATTACACAAAGATGTGAATACCAGGAAGCAATAATCCTTGAGAGCCTCTTTGAAATCTGGCTATAACAAAAAGACTTTAAAATAACTGTGAAAAATATTTTCAAGAATTTATACAAAGATTTAAATACTGATAATACAATAGTTGAAATTAAGAACTCAATGGAAACCTCTATTTTTGTACAAGGTGGAGCAACAGGTATTTTCCCTTCCATCCTGAATGAAACAAGCAACTAAAGCAGGTAAAATATGTAAAACAATGGTCTTCAGGACACAGGACATTACATGATCAGAGATAGTGATTCCTAAGAAAACAGGAAACACAATGTGAACCCTACACTTGCCCCACTTACTACTCTGAGAGATATTACAGGACACAATATAGAGATGAAAAATCAGGAAGAGACTGAAAGATTCTCTGACTTAATAGTTGGAGCTGAAAATCTGGGAAGCAAGATTATATAGGATAGAGTACCAAAGAAGAAAGAGCCACGCAGTGAGTGACCTCCAGAGATCTGCAAGGGTCACCTTTGAGTATTCAGGAAAGTATTGATCAGTATATTTATGTAAAAAAACTACCCAAGGGCAGGAAAACAAACATCTGAAAGAATTAGAGACAAAAGTTGCTAGTGTTCACCTGGGGATAGGAATTGTGCCAGTTTGCATCAGCAAGTCTAGGAAACTTTTTGATTTGTGAGACATTGAATGATTAGAGTACTCAGAAAAATCCTGTAGCAGTAGTGTGAAATGATTGGTACTGGATTAATAATGATCTAGTTCCATCTTAAAAAAACAAACAAACAAAAAAACAAATTTTAAGCAAGTTTCAAAGGAATCAAGTAAGTCCCAAGTAATTTTACTGGATTCTAGAACAAAGTTTAAAGATATTTATAGGAATACAAACATATCACATACCTAGTAAGGCAAAAGTGCAAAATTCACACTGTCTCATACCAGTAAAAAAATTGTTTGGCACACAAAAAAAGTAAAAAAAAAAAAAAAAAAAAAAAAAAAAAAAAAAAAAAAAAAAAAAAAAAAAAAAAAAAAAAAAAAAAAAGACAAAAAAATAGGAAAATATGACCCAGAATGAGGAAATATATAAAAAAAGTCAAAACTAAAAATAAAACAAACAAATATGTTAGAGTTAGCAGACAAAAAAATGAACACAGTTATTATAACTTCATTGCATATAATCAAAATTTTACTTGCATCATGAGAAAATATGAAAAAGATACAAATTGAATTTCTACAGAATGAAGGTGCTCAGGAAATTTCACCCAAGCATATAACTCCTTGGTATTTTGAATTAAAGCCTCTTAGAGATTAACAGGCCCTTGGAAAGAGACTTTCCCTCTATCTGTGTAAACAAGGCTGACCCATCGAAAAGAACAATTGACTTACCTTCCTCTCCCTGTTGTCTCAGTATATTGCAGGAAAAATGATCAAGATTGCAACCAGACCCGCCCTAAATAATTTTAAACATAATACCTGTCTTTTGGGTTAATTTACAATCTGTTTCCCCCATCCATTCATCCTCTCTATCAACCATTTATTGCTGCTAATCCAAATTACCTATACTCCTCATCTTCCCCTCCCCTCTAAAGGCAGATATAAAAATATCTGGATACCATTGGGATATGGAGTAATCACTCTGTGATTCTCCCCATGTTCATGGTAAATAAACCTCTCTCTCTTATTAATCTGCCTTAATCGTGAATTGATCTTTCAGTGAACTTTCAGGGGAAAGGGGAAGTTTCCCCTTACCCCCTCATTAAAAAAATGGCATTTGAACTGAAAAGTAAAATGGATGGGATTAATGGCATATTAGATATTACAAACAAATGAAGATTAGTATACTTTAAGATATAGTAATACAATGAAAAATAAAAAATATAAAAATCAAAGGAAAATAACACAAGTGAGGTGTGAAACAACTTCAAATGCCCTAAAATATACATATACTTAGAGTGCTGAATAGGGCAGAGAGGGAGAAAGGGAACATATATTTCAGGAAATAATTGCCAAAAACTATCCAAATTTGATGACAACTATAAAGCCATAGATCCAAGAAATTCAGTGAATCCCCAGTACCAGAAACATGAAGAATTCTATGTGAAGTCATATCATAATTTTATTTCTAAAAGAATAGGGACAAAGAAAGATTTTTAAAATCAGTAAGAGAAAATGACACATTACAGATAGAAGAATATAGGTAGTGAAAAAAAGATTTCTCAGTAGAAACAATGCAAGTGAAAAGTCAGTGAAGCAATATCTTTACAGTAGTGAGGAATAATTTTAAAACCTATCAGCTTAGGAGTCTGTAGAGTGCAAAACTATTTTTTCAAAAAGCTATGCAATACTTCCAGTTTCAGCTTCAACATGTATACAGTCACTTTCCTCCTTACAACAAGAAAAAGCTGGGAAAACTAAAAAATCAATGACTTTTCTTGAATTCATCACAGAACTGAGGATGCAGGAAAAATTGCCATCCTGAAACCCGGAGAGACAATATATTCAGAGTCACAAACAAGGTATTCTTATCTGGAACAGAAATGCAGGAGCCATAAAATGGCAAGAATAGTTAAATGGTAATTTTAACAAATTGCCAGAGGCTTAGTGTGGACTAGAGGGAGGACAAGAAACTCCGGAGCACTCAGTATTATAGGCAGCTCCATACTTTGACAGGCATTATGTCTAAGAAGCCCACCAGGTTCTCAAGTAAACATATGAGAAATATTCCCTCATGACTATGTCAGGGGAAGTGGAGGAGTCATCCTTTGTAATATATGTCCAGAGTCTTCCTATAAAAAAAGGCCTGTCTTCCGGGAGCAAATACTTAGTCATAGCCTTGTTCCAGACCCGGAGAAAAGGTCATTATCCTCACTCTATCTCCCTCTGGCTTCCCTGCCTTATATAAGGAAAAGGCAGCTATACAGAGGCAAAAACTTAAAAGGGTCACAGGCCAGTGACACAGGACCACTAAAGACTGATATTTAATTAAAAGATTATAGAATAATCTCATTTCCCAAGGTCTTACCAACACACCAACAGGGCTCCTTTATAATAATAATATACAAATATGCAAACTGAAAAAGCTGTAAGATACAGACTCTCCCTGAGGGAGGAGTAGTTGGAGATGGCCAAAGTTAAGAGAGGAGATAAAAATAAGGACGCTAGAGGAATTTAAAGCCCCTTGAACCTTTAGCTACAATAAACATTTAAAAGAGCCCAACTTCTAGCAATATTAAATAAATCCTTTCACCAGAGACCTATTTAACCCAGGTAACTTGATGTAACACGTCCAACTTTCCACAAAAATTATAAGGCATTCTGAAAAGCAAGAAAATAACACAATCTGAAGTCCAAAAGCAAGCAGCAGAAACAGGCTCAGACATGTTAGAAATAAGACAGAGAATAAAGAAATAGCTTACCTGTAACAAATAAGGGAAAGAATTAAAGTGGACTACACTTCATAAACCATACAAGGGAAAAGAAAGTGAAATAAAAATTTCAAAGTGTTTAATGTCATCCTAGAATTCTATATAGAGCAAAATCAGTGTTCAAAATGAAAGGAGAGAGAGAATTCTGGTGTCTGATATAAAAGAACTTGGAAGTTGTCACTAGAAGCTAGAAAGACAAAATTAAAAATTCCCTTAGATATATAAAATAATTAATAGCACAGGGCAAATCACCTTCCAGATAACTGGATAATACAACAAATACTGAGAATCACAGTTTATTGGTAATAAAGGCTTCCGGAGCCAGTAACTAATAGGTACAATTAAACAGTAATTAAAGAATTAGTAGAGTCTGAGTATGGACTAGTTTAAGAGTTCAAAAGTCCTGGGGTCTCAGTCATAGTCTACACCCCAAATCTCCTGTGAGATTTATTATCAGGACCCTCACCAGCTTCTCATGGTTAATATCTGAGAAAAATCCCTTGCTGCATCAGGGAAGTGCAAGGGAAACCAACTATTTTGAAACACACTTAGCATTATGTTCTTCATAACAAAAGCCTTCTCTCAAGGAAAACTACCTTGGCAGAACCTTATCTGACCTAGGGGAAAGGAAATTAAACAATTCAGTCCACTCCACTCTAGACTTCCTGATTCACAAAAGTGGGGGTTGGGGTGGGGAAGATGAGAAGGTAAAATACTTCTCTTAAGCACACAGCTCTGGAAACGGATCAACTAAAAAGTTGAGATTTAATTTTGATACCATAGAGTGCTTCCCTTCCTCAATACCTCATCACCATGTCAACAGGGTACAGGTATAATAACTGTGAATTACAACTGAAAGAGCTGCAAGACAGATATTCTCTTTAAAGAGTTTCTAGGGAAACCCAAAGACAACAGGGTAGACAAAAACAAGGACAATAGAGAAAAGCCTCTCACACCTATAGCTACTGCAAATGTTAAAAACAGTTTATGAAGGTGTAACGGAAACTTCCAGTGCTCATTCTTCCACAGAAACATCAACTGAACAACTATCCATGTATAAAAATACCTTCACAAGAGCTGAGGAAACCAGGTAAGAGATTACAGCACCTGCATATAGCATAGAAACAAGAAAAGACACATTGAAAAGCATAGAAGAGACCATTTCACATTACCTACATCACCCCTCCCCCAAACCCAGGCAGAATAGATTGGAGAAAGATGATCACTGCTTTGGGAAAGGAGTGGAATGTGATCACTGAATTTTGCCTTGGACCTTAACACTAGGCCTACCCCAGTAAAATCCAGCGCTAGCCAGTCCCTCATGGCCTCACACTCTAGGGCTAGTACCAGCAGACTGAGTCTCAAGGCCTACCCCAGCGTCAGGCCATATTGTTCAGTACAGGCTGTAGGCTTGCATGGCAGATTCAGTCTCTGGACGTATTCCACTGTGAGGCTGACCCTAGTGGCCCCAGGTTCTGGACTAGTCCCAGCGCTTTAGGCTTTGACTGACCCCAGCTACAGGATAGTCCTCAGAGACTCAGGCTTCAGGCCCACCTTGAAGATTGAGTCTGTAGGCTCTCACTGAACCATACCAGCCCCTGTGCCTCTGGGTTCTGAACTGATCCCAGCATCAGGTTGGCCCTAATAGCCCCAGGCTTCAGACCCACCCCAGCACCAGGCTACCCTCCGCAGCTGTAGTCATCAGGCTGGCATTCATGAACTCAGCCTTCAGGCCAGTCTCTGTTGCCTCAGGGTCCAGGCATGCCTCAGACTCCAGGCATGCCATATACAGGTCAAGACCAACACAGAGCCAGGTGTGTTAGTCCATTTTGCCCTGATATAAAGGAATACCTGAGGCTGGGTAATTTATAAATAAAAGAGGTTTATTTGGCTCATAATTCTACATGCTGTAAAAGGAACACGGTACCAGCATCTATTTCTGGTGAGGGCTTCAGGGAGCTTCCAATCAAGGTGGTAGGCTGAGAAGAGGCAGGCATTTATGTGGTGACAGAAAAAGCAACACGAGGAAGAGGTGGTGGTAGTCTCTTTTAAATAACCAGCTCTCACATGAACTAATGGAGCAAGAACTCACTCATTACAATGAGGAAGACACCAAGACATTCATGAGGGATCTGTCCCCATTACACAAACACCTCTCACTAGGCCCCACCTCCAACACTGAGGATCAAATTTCAACATGAGATTTAGAGGGGCCAAATATCCATATTATATCACCAGGTCAGCCCACACAGCCCTGGACTTCAGACTCATACTAGTACCAGGTTGGCATCCCTAGGCTCAGGTACCAGACCAGAACTTGTGAACAAAGTCTCCAGGCCTGCCCAGTGCCAGGCTGGTCCCTATGGCCCCACACTCTAACAGACCCAGGATTCAGGCTTGCTCCAGGACACTCATCCCAGAAGACTTAAGTCTTAGGCCGATCCCATAGACCAAATCTCCAAGTCCTTCTTTGTGGAGCCAGGAGACAGACTGTACCCCCACAGCCTGATGACCCATGCCAATCCTCACAGACCTAGCCTTCAGGGAGGACCTGCATAGACCACCCCTGTAGACCCAAGTTCCAAGCCAGCCCCAGTGACCCAGGAACCAGGCCAGCCCCCATTGACTCAGGCTCCAATTTTGTGCTAAAGGAGCCAGCTGAGAGGCCCATCTTAGTTCCTGGCTGCCCTCTGAAGACTCAGGCTCAAGGCCTAAACCAGTACATGATGAGTCATTTGTACTCAGGCTTCAGGCCACTTCCTGCAGGTGTTAGCTGTAGAACAGTCCTCACAGACACAGGTCCCAAACACATCCCTGGATACATGATCAAGAGATCCATCCCAGTGAATCCAGGCTCCAGGCCCAAACTTGCAGACCCATGTGTCAGGCAAACCTGCCAGAGGTCACCAGCTTCAAGTCCACCTGTAGACCATGCCAAAGGGCCTTCCTTTCCCAACCATGAATATCTGGTTGGGAAAATTGGTAAAGGGCTTTCCCAGAAAAAGCCAATCTGCAATGACTGGAATAAGTCCCTATTTCTTCAAATGTGCAGACAAGAATGCATGGCCACAAGCATCAAGAAAAATCAGGGAAAGATGACTTCATTAAAGAAACAAAATAAAACACCAGTAATCAGCCCTAAAGAACCATAAAGAAATGAAGATTTATGAATTATATGGCAAAAATTTCAAAATAATTATTATAAAGAAGCTCAGAGAACTTTAAAATAAAGAGAACAATTCAATGAAACTAAAAAAAAATAAATGATGAAAGCAACAAATTTTACAGAGATTAAGGTTATATTTTTAAAAATCAAGGTCAGGTGTGATGGCTCATGTCTGTAATCCTACCATTTTGTGAGGCTGAGGTGGGAGGATTTCTTGGTGCCAGAAATTCGAGACCAGCCTGAACAAGAACAAGACCCTGTCTCTACAGAAAACAGAAAAATTAGCTGAGCATGGTGGTATACTTTTGTAGTCCCAGCTACATGGGATGCTGAGGCAAGAGAATCATTTGAGCCCAGGAGTTTGAGGCTGCAGTGAGCTATGGTGATGTCACTGCACTCTAGCCTGGACAACAGAGTGAGACCCTGTCTCGAACTAAAATTAAGCAAATTAGGGTGTTAAAAAGTCCAATTAACAAATTTTTTTAAAAAAATACAATATCTAACATCAATGGTAGAATTGAACAAGTAGAAGAAAGAATCTGTAAACTAAAAAGTTAGTTATTTGAAAATAACTGGTGAGAGGAGTAAAAAGGAAAAAAAAGAAAAAGGAAGGAAGGAAAATTATGAGATTTATGGGACAACATGAAAATACCATGTTACAGGAGTTTGTGAAGAAAAAAAGAATGTTTATTTAAATAAATAATTGCAGAAAATCTTTTAAATCAGAGGAAAGATAAATGTCCAGGTGCGAGAAGGCCAAAGGTCTCCAATCAAATTCAACTCAAACAAGATTACACTAAGACATATTATTATATAATCAAATGTGAAAACCCAGAGAACAAGAAAGGATAATGAAAATAGCAAGAGAAAGAAAGAAATAACATACAAAGGAACTTTAATGAGGCTGGCAGAAGTCTTCTCAGCAATAACTTTACAGGCAAGGAGAATTACATGATGTATTTAAAGTGGTAAAGGAAAAAAAATGCCAACCAAGAATACCATACCTGGCAAAGCTATTCTTAGACTATGAAGGAACAATAAAGACTTTCTCAGATAAGCAAGAGCTGCGGATGTTCATCACCACCAGACATGCCTTACAAGAAATGCTAAAGGGAGTTCTTCAAGCTGAAAGAAAAGGCTACTATATAATAACATAAAAACATATAAAAGTATAAAACTCACTGTTAAAGTATATGCACAGTCAAATTCAGAATACTGTAATACTACAATGGTGATGTGTAAATTTATATCTTTATAATGAAGAGTAAAAAAATAAAACTATTAAAAATCATAACTTCAATAAATGTTATAGAGATACACAATATACAAGGATGTAAATGTGATATCATTAACATAAAAGGTGTGGAGTAAAATTATAATTTCTTTTTACACAATCAAAGTTAAATTATCAGCTTAAAGTACTTGATATAATAATAATGTATTTTATGTTAACCTCATGGAAATCACAAAACGAAAAGCTACAGTAGAAGCACAAAAGATGAAAAAATAAAATATCAAAACACACCATTTGTGAAAATCACCTAATCACGAAGGAAGGCAACAAGATAGAAAGAAGAAAATAAAGGACCTACAAAACATCAGAAAATAATTTAAAAACTTGCAGTAGTAAGCTCTTACCTATTAATTATTACCTTAAATGTAAATGGATTAAATATTCCAATTAAAAAATATAAAATAACTGAATGTATTTTAAAAATCCAATTATATGCTGCCTGACTGACTTTGGCTTTAAGGACATACAGAGACTGAAAGTAAAGGGGTGGAAAATGAGTCTCTGCAAATGGAAACCAAAAGAGAGCAGGGGTATGCATTTATCATATAAAATATAATTTAAGTAAAAAAGTGTAAAATGAGGTGAAAAAAGGTCATTACATAATGACAAAGGGATCAATTCATCAAGAGGACAAAACAAATATAAATATATACGCACCCAATATTAGAGCACCTATACACTCATGCATCACTTAATGATAGGTATACACCCTTAGAAATGTGTCATTAGGCAGTTTTATTGTTGTACAAACAGCATGGAAAGTATTTGCACAAACCTAAATGGTATGTTCTATCACACACTTAGTCTGTGTGGTACAGCCTATTATCTTATGCTACAAACCCATACAGTATGTTATTTTATGGAATACTGTAGACAATTGCAACACAATGGTAAGTATTTGTGTATCTAAACATATTTAAACATATAAAGTACAGTACAAATACAGTATAAAATATAAAAAGTGTTACAGTATAGCGTACTTGCCATTAATGAAGTTTGCAGGACTGGGAACTGCTTTGGGTGAGTCAGTGATAGAGTAGTGAGTGAATGTGAAGGCCTATAACATTACTGAAAACTACTGTGGACTTATTAAACACTGTAAACTTAAGCTACACTAAGTTTCCAAAAAATATATTTTCCTTCTTCAATGATAGATTAATTTTCACTTAATATAATTTTACTTTATGAGATTTTCAATTTTTTAAACGTTTTGGTAATAACATTTAACTTAACACACACACGTTATATTTCTTTACAAAAACGTTTCTTTCTTTATATCCTTGTTCTATAAGATTTTTTCCACTTTAACTTTTTTTTTTTACTTTTTAAACTTTTTTATTAAAAACTAAGACACAAGCACACACATTAGCCTAGGCCTATACAGGGTCATGATAACAATATCACTGTCTTCTACCTCCACATCTTGTCTCACTGGAAGGTCTTTAGGGCAATAACACACATAGAGATGTCATCTACTATGAAAACAATCCTTCTTCTGGAATACCTCCTGAAGGACCTGCCTGAAGCTGCTTTACAGTTAACTTGTTCTTGTTTTTTTTTTATTATTAGAAGAAGTGTGCTCTAAAATAATAGTAAAATACATAATATAGCAAATACATAAACCGGTAACATAGTCATTTATTATCATTTTCAAGTGTTATAAACTGTACATAATTGTATGTGTTATACCTTTATATAATTGGCAAAGTAGTATGTTTATCTACACCAACATCACCACAAACATATGAATAATACAATGTGCTATGGTATTATAATGGCTACAACATCACTAGATAATAGAATTTGTTTCAGCTCCAATATAATCTTATGGAATTATTGTACAAGTGGTTCATCATTAATCAAAATGTCATTATGCAGTGTATGACTGCATATATAAATCAAATATTAATAGATCTAATGGAAAAGATAGTTTGTAATGGACTAATAGTAGCAGACTTCAATATTCATTTTCAACAATGGACAGATCATGCAAATAAAAAATTAATAAGGAAACATCAGACTTAAAATACACTTTAAACAAAACAAACCTAACAGACATATATAGAATATTCCATCCAATAGCAACATAATACACATTCTTTTCAAGCTCACATTGAGAATTCTCCAGGATAAATTATTTGTTAGGTTACATCTTAACAAATTACAGATTGAAATCACATCAAGCATTTTTCCAACCACAATGTTATGAAACCCAAAATCAGTAACAGGAGGAATTTTGGAAAATTCACATATACCTGCAATTTAAACAATATGCTCCCAAATAAAAAAGTAAAAGAAACATTTAAAAATATCTCAAGACAAATAAAAATGGACATATAATATACCAAAATTTATGGGTTGTGGTAAAATCATTTCTAAGAGGGCAGTTTATAATAATAAACATCTACATTAGAAAAGAAAGATCTCAAACAAGTTAATATTGCACCTTAAATGACTAGGAAAAAAAGGAATAAATCAAATCCCAAGGTAGTAAAAGTAAGGAAATAATAAATATCACAGCAGAAATAAATGAAATAGAAACTAGAAACTAGAAAAAACAATAGAAAAGATTAACAAAACTGAAGCTTGGTGTTTTGAAAATATAAATAAACAATCAAATCTTTAGTTAAATTAAATGTCTTAGTCTGTTTGGGGTGCTATAACATAATACTATAAACTGAGTAATGTATAAATAACAGAAATATATTTCTTGTACTTCTGGAGGTTGGGAAACCCAAGATTAAGTTGTCAGCAGATTAAACGTCTGCTGAGGGCTCTCTGCTTCATGGATGGCATTTTCTTACTGTGTCTTCACATGGTGAAAGAGAGGAATGACCTCCATCATATCTCTTTTATAAGGACATTAACCCTATTCATAAGAGATTCAACCTCATGACCTAATAATTTTCTAAACACCCCACCTCCTAGTACTGCTTCATTGGGGTTTTGGCTTCAACACATGAATCTTTGGGGGATACAAATATTCAGACCATAGCACTAAGGAAAAAAACTGAAATAAATAAAATAAAAAATGAAAGAGGAAGCATTAAAACTGACACTACAGAAATAAAAAAAAATCATGACACTACCATTAACAATATATGTCAGCAAACTGGGTAACCTAAAGGAATGGATAAATTTCTAGACACATACAATGTACCAAGACTGAATTATGAATAAATAGAAAATCTGAGCAAATGAATATTGTACAAGGAAATTGAGTCAGTAATAACAGGTCTCTTGTCAAAGAAAACACTAGGACTTGAGGACTTTATTGCTGAATTCTTCCAAGCATTTACAAAAGAAATAATACCAATTTTTCTACAACTCTTTGAAAAAGTTAAAAAAAATGAATACATCCAAACCTATTTTTATGAGACCAGCATTACCCTGATACCAAAGCCACAGAAGAACACTGAAAGAAAAGAAAATTACAGCCTGCATATGCTGCTCGCATAGTGAGGATTGAAAGTGGTGAGTGGATATCCACTCTCGGATTGATTGTCTAAGAGAGAACATTGTGAATCAGAAGAGAGGTGACAAGAGGCACTAAAAGTGAAGGAATTGAGATGGCCTGCTCTGTGGTTTGGAGGTACACAGGGAAGATGAATGCACATGTACGGAAGGCACAGAGGGGAGAATCCTGAAGCTACACATTTCCCCCATAATCACTGCTATCCAACCTGTGGGAGAGACTCTCCCATTCAGGATATGAATGGCAAATAGCATGAATGAGACTGAAGAGAAGAGAAAGTTGAAAACCAACACAAAGAAGCAAAAAAAAAAAAAAGTTTCAGAATAAGAATAAAAAAATGAAAAACTCACTAAAGAGACAGACAATGTAGGAAAAGGTATAACAGAACTTAAAAAAATGAAAGTGTCATTTAGAAAATTTCAAAACACAGTGGAAAGTTTCAACAACAGGCTAGTTCAAGCAGATGAAAGAATTTCACTAACCCAGACATTCAAAGATGCAGAAAAAAGAATAAAGAACAATGAACAATTACTCAGAGAAGTATGGGACTATGAAAAGTGGGCCATTATTATAATTATAGGCACACCTGAGGGAGGAGAAGAAAAAGGGAAAAATCATGGAAAACCTATTTGAGGGAATTACTGGGGAAAACTTTCCTGGTATGACCATAGATATAGATATCCAGGTCCAAGATGGTAATCAAACACAGGGAAGATCATAGCAAATAGGACATCTCCAAGATACATAGTCATAAAAGTTTGGCCAAAGTCAAAATGAAGGAGAAAATTCTACAAGCTGCCAGACAAAAGCAACAACTAATCTACAAAGAAAACTCATCAGGCTAAAAACGGACTTCTCAGCAGCAATCTTACAATCCAGAAGGGAGTAGGGTCCCATTTTTAGTCTTATAAACAGAATAACTGCCAGCTAATAATTTTGTATCCTGCAAAGCTAAGTTTCATGAATGATAGAAACATAAAGACTTTTACAAATAAACAAACACTAAGGGAATTTGTCACCACTAGAACGTCCTTACAGGAAATACTTAAAACTGCAGTACACATCAACCAGCAGAATAGATACCCAAAAGTGTAAACACACCTCAAAGTTAAAGTGAACAGGTCTAATAAAACAAGAGGGGGAAAAAACAAGGTATTATCCAACATCATGAGCAGAACTGTATCCCAATATCAATATTAACACTGAATGTGCACAGTCTGAATGCTCCATGTAAAGACATAGGCTGGCTGAATAGAAGAAAAAACACACCCAATATACGTATTGTTTCCAAGAAACACATCTAACTCACAAAGAGTCACACAGACTCATGCTAAATCGATGAAAAAAAGAAATCCACACAAATGGAAACCAAAAGTGAGCAAGTATATCCATTCTAATATTAGACAAAATAGACTTTAAATCAGCAATGGTAAAAGAAAAAACAAAGATAATCCTTTTACTAAGGCAAAGAGAGTAATTCCACAAGTACACATAACAATCATAAATATATATGCACCTAACACAGAAGCTTCCAGATTTATAAAGCCAAATTTTATAATAACTCATCAAGAAATATTAATAAAAAATAGCATCATGATTACCAGATCTTAAACACATCACTGACAGGACTGGACAGATCATCAAAGCAGAAAATCAATACAGAAACAACTGAGTTAAATGGGACTGTGTAACAATGGACATAACAGCCGTTTGCAGAACATTGTGCACAAAACCTACTGAATATACATTATTCTCATTATCACATGAGACATTCTCTAAGATTGATTATATTTTAAGCCAGAAAACAAGTCTTAGAACATACAAAAAAATATTGAAATAGTACCCTGTATCTTCTCATATCATGGTGAAATACAACTAGACATCGATTCTAAAAGAAACACCCAAATCTAAAAAAATCATGGAAATCAAACCAGCGACTGAACTATTCTTGAGTCAATGTTGAAATTAAAATCTAAATCAAAAGATTCCTCAAACTGAACAACAAATGGTACACAAACTTTCAAAATCTATGTGATACAGAAAAAGAATTCTTGAGAAAGTTCATAGCCATAAATGCCTGCATCAAAAACACAGAAAGATCACAAATTAACAAACTAATGTCACATCTGAAGAAACTAAAAAAATTAAGAGCTAACCAAAACAAAGCCAGCAGAAGAAATGAAATAACAAAACTTGGAATAGAACTAAATGAAATGGAAACAACAACAACAACAACAACAAAATACAGAAGATCAATGAAGCAAAATGGCGGTTCTTCGAAAAGATAAATAAAATTAGTAGACCATGAGCCAGATTAATACAAAATAGATGTGTTTCCTGAAGACAGACGATACCTCGCTTGTATACATTTATCCATTCAGCCAGCCTATGTCTCTTTAGTGGGCAGTTCAAGCCATTCACAATGGCCATTGTGGTATCTGCCCTTTTGACCTTGAACTTTTGGATGATTTTACACTGGTGAGTGTTTATTGTGCTGATCCATGTGTAACACTGTTTTGAGTACTTCCTGGAGGGCAGGTCTTGTCTTGATTGATTCCCTCAGTCTTCACTTGTCTGAGAAGGTCTTTATTTCTCTTTCATATACAAAACTTAGTTTTCAGGGTACAAGATTCTAGGCTGGGCATTATTCTATTTGAGAAGAGTGAAAATGGGGCCTCATTCTCTTCTTGCTTGTAAGGTCTCAATTGAAAAGTCTGCTGTTATTCCGATGGGTTTTCCTTTGTAGGTTACCTACTTCTTTTGCCTTAAAGCTCATAGGAGGGCATCTTTGGTGGTTATTTTGATCGGTATGATGACTGTGTGTCGTGGTGTCTTCCTGTTTGCAATGAATCTCCTAGGAATCCTTTGAGCTTCTTGTACCTGGATATCTAAATTTTTAGCAAGACCTGGGAAATTTTCCTCTATTACATCCTAAAATAGCTTATAGAATCATTGTGTATTTTTCTTCTTTAGTCTCAGGGATGCATTCAGACTCAAGGTGAAGGGATTGAAAAGGATATTTCAAGAAATGGAAGCAAAAAGAAAGCTGGTGTGGCAATTCTGATTTTAGATAACTTAGTTTTCAAATCAACACAAGTAATGAAAGATAAAAAGGATCACCATATAATGGTGAAGGGTATAATTCAACAGGAACACATAACAATTCTAAATACTTATGCACCTAACCCGGGTCCACCTAGATTCATAAAGCAAATCCTACTTGATCTAAACAACATGATAACAGCAACACTATAATATCTGGAGACTTCAACAACCTTCTGACAGCACAGGACAGACCCTCCAAACAGAAAATCAATAAAGAAACAGTGGACTTAAACAGAACTCTACAATAAATGGACCTGACTGATATTTAAAGAACATTTTACCCCAAAACCACTGAATATACATTCCTCTCATCAGATCATGGGACATTCTCTAAGATTGACCATATCCTAGGACACAAAGCATATCTCAACAAATTTTAAAAAATAGAAATTATACTATGCACCTTCTCAACCACAGTGGAATAAAATTAGAAATCAACTCCAACAGAAACTCTCACCTCTACAAAAAGTCATGGAAACTAAACAACCTTCTGCTGAATGATTATTGTCTTAAGGAGGAAATAAAGATGGAAATCAAAAGATTCATTGAACTAAATGACAAAGGATACACAAGTTATCAAAATCTGTGGGACACAGCTAAAGCAGTCCTGTGAGGAAAATTTATATCCATAAATGCCTACATCGAAAAGACAGAAAGATCACAAATAAACAATATACTGAACTGTCTCAAAGAACTGGAAAAGGATTAACAAATCTACCCCAAACCCAGAAGAAAAGAAATAACACAGATTAGAGCAGAACTAAATGAAATTGATAAAAAAAAAAAAACTATACAGAAGATTACTAAAACAAAAAGTTGGTTCTTTGAAAAAAATAACAAAATAGACATGCCTCTTGCTTGATTAATGAGAAGCAGAAAAGAAAGAACTCTAATAAGCCCCATCAGGAATGAAAAAGGAAAAATTACAACTGACGAAATGGAAATACAAAATGTCTTCTAAGAATACTATAAAAGCCTCTATGCACATAAACTGGAAAATGTGCAGGAAATGGACAAATTCCTAGAAGCACACAGCCTCCCTAGGCTCACGTAGGAAGAAATAGAATTCCTGGACTGAACAATATCAAGTATCAAAATTGAAACAGCAACAAAAAGCCTTCCTGGAAAGAAAAGTCCCTGACCAGATGATTACACACCTGAATTTTACCAGACCTACAAAGAATAACTGGTCCTTATCCTGCAGAAATTATTCCATAACATTGAGAAGGAAGGAATCCTCCCCAACACATTTTATGAAGCCAACATCATACTGATACCAAAACCAGGAAAGGATGCAACAAAAAAAGAAAACTACAGACCAATATTCATTATGAATATAGATGCAAAAATTCTCAACAAAATTCTAGCATACCGAATTAAGGTGCTTATCAAAAAAAAAAAAATATCCATCACAACAAAGTAAGCTTCACCCCAGAGATGCAAGGAAGGTTCAACATACACAAATCTATGAATGTAATTCACCACAAAAATAGAAGCAAAAAAAAGACAATATGATCTTCTCAATAGATGCAGAAAAAGCATTCAACAAAATTCAACACCTTTTTATGATAAGAATGCTTAACAAAATAGACATAGATGGGACTTACCTGAAAATGATACAAGCCATATATGACAAACCAACAGCCAGCATCATACTGAATGGGGAAGCATTGAAAGCATTTGGAATTAGAACTGGAACCAGACAACGTTGCCCTTTATCACTGCTTCTATTCAACAGAGTGCTGGAAGTCCTAGCCAGAGCAATTAGACAAGGGAAGGACATCAAGGGCATCCAAATAGGGGCAGAAGAGGTCAAACTACCATTCTTTGCTGACAATATGATCTTATATCTAGAAAACCCCAAAGATTCTGCCATGAGACTACTGGAATTGATAAACCAGTTCAGCAACATCTCAGGTTACAAATTTAATGTATGGAAATCAGTAGCATTCCTATACTCCAGCAACAGTCAAACTGAGAACCAAATCAAAGACTCAATGCCCTTCATAATAGCAACAAAGAAAGTAAAATAGCTAGGAATACATTTAACTAAGGAGGTAAAAGACCTCCATAGGGAGGACTATGAAACACCGAGGAAGGAAATAGCGGAGGACTTAAACAGCTGGAAAGCCATACCATGCTCATGGGTTGGCGGAATCAACATTGTTAAAATGTCTATACTACCCAAAGTGATCTACAGATTCAATGCAATCCTTTTTTTTTTAATTTTTTAATTAATTACTTATTTATTTATTTATTTTTATTGTTTGTTATTATAGGGGTACAGATGTTTAGGTTACGTATGTTGCCCTTGCCCCCACTTTCCCCCAAGTCCCAGTTTCAAGCGTGTCCATCTCTCGGATGGTGCGCATTGCGCTCTTTGTGTATGCATATACCCATCCCCTCCCCCCTCGCCCCTGCCCCTTCCCCCTCCCTCCCTACCTGACATCCAACAGATGTTATTCTTATATGTACACTTATGCGTTGTTCAGTTACTACCAATTTGATGGTGAGTACATGTGGTGCTTGTTTTTCCCTTCTTGGGATACTTCGCTTAGTAGAATGCATTCCAACCCTATCCAGGAGTATACAAGAGGTGCTATATCACCATTGTTTCTTAAAGCTGAATAGTACTCCATGGTATACATATACCACATTTTATTAATCCATTCATGCATTGATGGACACTTGGGTTGTTTCCACATCTTTGCAATTGTGAATTGTGCTGCTATAAACATTAGCAACACCATTTTTCCAAGGTCTAGAAAAAAATAATTCTATGCTTCGTATGGAACAGGAGAAGATCCTGTATAGCAAAAACAGTCTTAAGGAAAAATAACAAATTGGGAGGCATCAATTTACCAGACTTCATGTTATACTACAAGACTATTGTAACTAAAACAACATGGTGCTGGCACAAGAACAGAGATATAGACCAATAACAATAATATAGGACTCAATTTTCTTTCCGTTTCCCTCCCACCTTTCTTTCCTCCTTTCTTCCCTTCTTCCATTTATACTTCTTTTCTTCTCCCCTTGTCTCCTTTCTTCCTTTTCTTCTTTCTAGATTTAACATTTCTGAATAAGATATATTGCTAACTGTCAAGGCTCACTGGGGAGTAGGCTGTATGATTGAGGGTTAAACATAAACACAAGTCAAATAAGGGAAGGCAATGTAAATGGGATAATATAGGCCATGAAGTTATTCATTTATTTATTTTTACTAGACATATGTACTAATGATCATATTATTTGAGCTTTGTGAACCTTGTTCACTAGTCTGATGGCCCTATTCTTTGGACATTTATATTGTGCTGTTGTGGTTTAATTTTGATCATTAAATTTTGAGTTTTGAATACCTGAGTTCGAATTTGGAAAATGCGACTAGGTAGCTGTGTTTTCAATTGTTCTTAGAGCTTCTGCATTGGAATGTCAAGAGGTTTTATGTCTAATTGTTTTCCTAAGAAAAATCTTATTAAGTTTAAGGAGGGTATTATTGTTTAGCACATAAGAAATCATTTCTTTAAAAGAATTTGTTGTTTCACATACTTCTAGGAGGTGAGTCAAGGAGCTATGTTGTTATCTATTGTGATATAGCATCTACATCATTGTTATTTCCACTGAGATAATAGGTACTGTCATTATTAGATATTTTTATATATATTTTAATTCCATTCTTAGAAGTGAAGCCACAATAAGATAATAATTCCATGAAAAGAGTGATTGGATCTTCATATTATTTTGTTCAGTCATGTCAATAAATATTTATGGTTTCACTATTAGATTTTTGTTGTCGTATTTCTTGTTCCTTTGAAATATTGTATCTAACTACCTAATGTCTTGACCTATGTTAGCAGGAACTGATGGCTGGTGTGAATCACATCATTAGAAAGTTTCAAATATACCCAACAAATTTATGTAATGATC
Source organism: Indri indri (assembly GCA_004363605.1). NCBI lineage: Eukaryota > Metazoa > Chordata > Mammalia > Primates > Indriidae > Indri > Indri indri. The sequence continues at coordinate 24,180 of RJWJ010004552.1, forward strand.
ATTTTTAAGTGTAGCTATTAACTTACAGCTGGAAGGAAACTGAAAATAGCACCTTCTCAATATAGCATTATAAAGATTGATGACAACTAATAATGCATAGTTATATAGATCTATGTAGTTATGACCCAGCATTCCTACTTAAAACCCATGGAATTTTATGAGCAGAACAAGTGCTCTGTTCTCTGAAGACATTCCCTGTTTAAGAAAAATTAAAAGATTCCATTCCATTCATTTTCTATTTTATGAAAATTTGTCATATGTTTTTAAAGGTATCCAGATATCGGGTATATTCTTTGGCTATATGAAAGCAAACTTAAACCCAAATAGTGTATACCAGCAATGTTTAAGTATAATGGGAACCATGTATGTAAATATAAATTTTCTAATAGCTGCATTAAAGAATGTAAACAGAAATAGGTGACTTAATTTTAATACTATAGTTTACTTTACCTAATGTAACCAAACTATTCATATTTAATACATAATGAATACAAAATCAGTAATGAGATATTTTACATTTTTCATATTAAGCCTTCAAAATCCTCTGTGTATTTTACACTTATAGCAATATTAAGATTAGCCACATTTCACATGATCAAAAGTCACATGTGCCTTGCTGGCTACCATATCGGACAGTACAGGTCTGTATAGGTTGCAGGAACAGGGAAACAAAGAGTGGCAAGGAAGCCTCATGAGTTATATATTTCACAAGTGGTAAGTCTTAGAATTGCATAAGAGAAGCTGCTCATCTGTCGCTTTCAAACACGTAGGTCCCCAATGAGAAGGGCCAAACTTTAAGTAGGATTTCTTGTTTCAGTCACTTTTTACAAATGCCAATATTTTGACAGTTTTTGAGTTATTTCCAACCCACTGACAACACAATATCTTGTAACTATTACCTTAATTCTGCGATTTTATTTCTTCTCTTTTGTAGGCTGGGTTTCTCCTAAAAGGGATCCTGAGACAAGGATTTGGATACAGGTAGTTGAAAAATGATCTCCCAAACCACCTATAAAGGAGTAAGAAAGTAAGATAAGGAAGGAAAAATAGAGAGTAGCAATCTTGCTATGAATGTTAGTAATCATCACTTAATCTGTGTCAACATGGAGTAGACATCTCAGTGTTTTCTCTTGGGAGTGGTAAATAGTGAAGACTCTGGGCTTCCATTTATACACCAATCTCCATCATCATTGAATCATGGCTATTCTCAGAGGGTGTTAATTCTCCAGCACTTCTGGTTTGCAGAAAGAAGGCCCTGGTCACTGGGAAAGCTTTCAAGCAGTTGGAAGTCAAGGGGGAATGTACTACAAAGGTAATGCCTTAGTGGATATGGATAGATAATTGAAAGAATAGCTTCCTCAACACACACATACTCACACATAGATACAGACACATCTATATATAAACACTAAACAAGCTTGTGCCTATGCAGTGTTAGTCAGAAGTCTGATAGCTACAGGCTACCTATGGCAGAAACTGTTAACCGAACATCAAAATATTTTCTCCTCTTTTTCCATAGTATTATAGTTCTTACTTGAACAACTATCCTGCTAGAGACAGCAGTTGCCAGTCCCCTTTGAACCTAGGTGCAGCCAGGTAATTAGTCTCTTGCCAGTGAAATGTGAACAAAACTAAGGATGGTAACTTCTTCACTTGCTGCATTTGCTTTAAAAGGGATGTCTAGCCCTGCACTGGACATGTGCTTTTCCTGCTCCTCTTCCCCTAAGCCTGCCTTAGGCTGGAATAGGGATCTCAGTACAACCTGAGCATGGAGAAGGCAGAGGCACAGCTGTTTGTTGTCAATGAATTATGGCATGGTCGAAAGCTGCCCACCATACTAGAACACCAGCCATGAAATGTTATACGATAAATAAATGTATTATATTTGAACTATTGCATTTTTAAAACTTCTTTGTTAAAGCTATTTGGCATTTTATACTAATATACCATAAATCATAATAACGATTACTATTAATATAGCAAAGTTTATTGAGTTCTTGAAAGATTCCAGGTTCTCTTCTCAGTATTTCAGATGCATTCAGTTAGTTAGGGCTCACAACCACCATATAAGATAGGTATTATTATTATTACCATTTTATTGATAGAAAAACTAAAGCACATTGACATTTTATAAATTTCTCAATTTCCAAAGCTATTAAATGGTGGAACTGGCATTTGAGGCCAAATTGTTGGCACCAAAGTACCTGCTCTTCATTAACACACTTAGGCTGAAAGTATTAACAGCTATAATTCTCAGGTATGAATTAGGCATGGAAAGGGTGATCAGAAAACTGTGTGCATGTGTGTATGTGCATGCATGTATTTGTGTGTGTTTTTTAATTGAAAGGCACATGTCAGGTATAGTTCCTTAATTCAGAGGCTGACCTTAAGGATAGAACTAAGCATTTAAATAACTGATATTTAATACCTTTGTCAGAGGCAAAACAATGAGTTGCGCAGCCCTACGGCTCAAGAGCAATGAGTCAGTACTCATTTTTGGATTGGCATTCCATTGAATTCATAAAAGGATAAATACGTACTGTTCTAACATATAGTTGCAAGAACATTGATTCGAAATACTTTTATGGGTCAAATACAAATCCAGCATAGTTTATAGCACAGATGGTCACCCATTAACACATGCATTATTTTATTATTCCCTAAACTGTGTTTTATCTATCTCTATAGCCATGTACTTATTTAATATTCTATTGGGAAGGATGTGTCTATTAGGCCCGAACTTAAACTTTTTTATTGAGGGCCAACGATGTATTTTAAGTAGAGTTGGTATATAATTATTGCTTTATTCTCCTTCAACAATTTTTAACAAGTATAAAAATAGGAAACTTCTACTCTTGAAATTCTTTCTTCTCTTGGAAAAACAGGTGCTATCATTTGGCATTTGATTACTTATAATATATTTCACAGCACTCTTCTACAGAGTTTCAGTAGTTGCTTGTGGCATCACTGGTTGCTCTGATGATCCAGGTGTGATTCCTGTGATGCTTTGCCATCTGTCTGTGCCAAATCCATTTGCCCTCACCCCATGAAAAGCGGCCTCCTCAGCTCTGGGCAAATTTAACTAAGCCAAGGACTTTTCTTCCCTGAACTAGGAAGGATTATAACTGTGGCTGGCAAAACTCCATTGCTGAGAGTCCTCCCAAGTGAGGCTAAAGCTGTTGAATTTTTAAAAAGAACTCTGAACAACCTGAATATCAGGCTCCCAAAGATGCCTCCAGTGTTTATAATTAGAAATTTCTTGGCAGTAAATGTAGACTTAGTGTTGAGGATGCAATGCAGAAAGAGATTTGTCCATTTCTAAGTACTCCCAGTGAATCAGAGACTCTTGAGTACTCTGGCCTTTCTGCCCTTTATTTCTTTATATTTCCTGGAAGGTGGATAGCAAGCATAGTGAAATTTGATAATCTGTACTTATCAATAAATTAATAGCTCATTGTCATTTATGTTTGAAATATCATTAGTTTATTAGAGCCACACTTATGATTGTGGTTTTGGCTCTTTCTTGATTGCTTTTTCAAGAGCAACTATAATGAAAAAATATAATTTAATTATAAAGAATGATAGAAATCTTAAAACCCTTTTTGTCAACTATCTTAACACTTATTCCTGCTTGGGAAGGACATTTAATCAAATCCAAATTAAATATATTTTAATTAAATTTCATTATTTTCTCTCTTCCCCTCATGTAAGTATATGACCTAGTAATACACCTTTTCCTAAATCTGTCCCAGTTTCCTCCCTCTCTTAATCTGCATTCTTACAGATTATGTAATCTCAATTGTATTACTTGATTATTCTAACAATATATAAAATTTGATCATTTTTATCTTATCAATTCAATCTAGCTTTCCCATATTTCTGATAAAATTTGAGCCTCATCGTGGACACACTTCTTAGACAACATTGTGTGATGCTTCCAGATTTGACTGAGGGAAAATGGCTAAGTCCTTATAATGGCCTACAAGACCATTCATGACCTCTCCTTTCCACCTCTTCTTCCCTATGCCCTACTTTTCTTCCTGGCACACTCTACTCCACTAGGCTCCTTGTATTTACTCTTACATGTTGAGAATGTTTCTGCCCAGGACTTTAACTTGACAGTTCCCCTTCTCTGAGCATTCTTCCCACAGCTATCTATAGTCACTTTAAATCATTGCTAACATGTCTCCATAGTAAGGTCTACACTGACCCCTCAACACCAGCCCATACTTTCCATCTTCTTTACATTAATATTCCTTCCCTTTTTTTTAGTATTTAATATTTATTATCAATATATACTGTATAATTGAGACGTATTTACTATTTTTATTTCTCATTGTTTGTCTCTCCCTTTTTGAATGCAAACTCCATGAAGGTAAGTATCTTCCTTGGTTCCATACACCAATGTATCCCCAACACTTTAAAGAGTAGCTGGCACATAGCAGGCACTCAAAAATAGTTTGAATTAATTAATAAGAAAATAAATAAATGCTTTTAGGGAAGCTTCAATAAATGGTAAATTGGGAAATTAGCCCCCAGTGATTGAAACTTATTAACATGATTCTACTTTCTTGATAACCCAAACTGCTACTTTGAAAAATTGCTGTTGAAGTGTATTTATTTTATCCAAATGCTTTGAGTTATTGAAATATCACCTTGTAACTCTAGGATTTAAGAGCAGATTTTCTTCTCCTGTGTGAAGTTTAATTGCTCAAATTTCTTAAAAATTATTGCCTGCAATTGGTTATGTTAAAAAAAAAGACTTGGTATGTTAATGCTGCTTGGTTGCAATAAGATGATCTGGGGGGAAATGATGACTCTTATATAAATAATTAATACTTACTGAGCATTTGCTATTGAATTTTGTTCAACTATTTTTATACTTTGTCTCATGATAATCCTCTGTATTCCTATCAGGAAGGTACTATTATTATTCCCACTTTGCAGGTGAAGCTGATACTCAAAGAGGATGATGAACTTGCCAAAACCCATATACTTAATGAGGGGTAAAGCTGGGCTTGATTTTGTGTCTTTCTAACTTCAAAGCTGATGCTCATAAAATGACGGTAAGCTGAAACTTCCTAGCTCCAAAAGAAAAATATGAATCTTTTGAACAAATTACTAAATTTTCACTAATGTACACAGCCTGAACATTCCTTAGAAATAGAATATGTATAGATGAAAAATGGCAGAACAAAGGTGACCTCCTGGCTTTCTGCTCCCAGAGAAAGAGGTGAAGAACTGGGAAGGCTATGCATGAGTGGATCGCTCCCCTGAAAGAACAGCATTGTGAAACTGCAGAGAAACAGTGTGGGACACATAACACAGGAAAAAAAAAAAGGTGAATGGAAGATAGGATCGGGAAGTCTGAAGAGTGCGAGATAAATAATAGAAAATAGAGTGCGGGATGGCTGTGCCTGCCCAGCCAGCAAGTGCAGTGTGGGATGTGACCCACAGGAGAACATCCTGCTTCCCCACTGACCTCTACACTCACTCAATACACGGACCTGCCTGAAGTCAGTGCAAAATCGCTGAAGGAGACATTGGGCCCTGTGGAGAGGCAACAACAGCGGGAAGCATCTTGAAGTCCTCTGTGTTCTGAGCTAGGACTGCACTGGATGGGGGAGGGACTGATCTGAGCTACTGCTCGAGGGTGTTAGGAGACAGGCATCTTTACCCTGGAGGTCAGTGGAACTAGAACAAAGGAGGTGAACACTGAAAAGGGGACTCTACCCTGGAAACCACTGCAGATGATTGGCCTGCTCAAGGCTGGTCAGAAAGAGGAAGACCTCCTGCCAGACAGGCACGGGATTGTGGGAGGGTGACACACAAGAGACAACGGGTGTCCTGTTGACTCAGCTCCTCAATCCAACATCCAACTCCTGAACAGTTGCCCCCAGTGCTAGCACTCTGTGGGTGAGCAACTGCCATTTTTGGGATCCACAAACCAGCCGCTGTGGCATACTATGGTTTTGGGCAATACCCTTCCTTCAGCCCGGGGACTCTCACGACAGGCTCCACCCTTCCGTGACCTATTGTCAGCTAGCCAGGCCTATTTTGTTCGGTGAATTTTGAGTGCTTCCTCAGTCATGGGAGGCTACCACCTGCAGGATTCCCAGGTGCTGGGGTGCTGGGCAGTCTCGGGCGTCACCCCCTCCCCCTAGTGCAGTGACTTTTGCTCTGAAAATGGTGGGCATCACCCCTGGAGGTAGGGAGAGGCAAGCAAAGCCACTTTCCCTGTGTGACTGGTGTGAATCTGTGGGGCCTTGGCTCAGATAAATAGCTGACAGCCCAATGATTAGGCCTGTCAGACTGACTGGCTTAGACCATCAAATTTATAAAGCAAATTCTGCTTGATCTAAACAAAATGATAAACAGAAGCATTGTAATAGGCAGGGATTTCAACATCCCACTGACAGAAGAGGATAGATCTTCCAAACAGAAAATAAGCAAAGATACAATGGACTTAAACAGAACTCTAGAAAAAATGTTCCTAACAGACATTTACAGAACTTTCTTCCCCAAAACTACTGAATATGTATTCTTCTCATCAGCTCACAGAACGTTCTCTAAGATTGGACATATCCTAAGCAATGAAACAAGTCTCAATAAATTTAAAAATATAGAAAGTATACCATGTATACCATCAGATCATAGTGGAATAAAATTAGAAATCAATGCCAACAGAAACACTCTACTCAACACAAAGTCATGAAATTAAACATCTTACTGTTGAGCAATTATTGGATCAAGGAGGAAATTAAGATGGAAATCAAAAGATTCTTTGAACTAAAAGACAAAGGGGACACAAGTTACCAAAATCTGTAGTATACTGTAAAAGCAATCCTAAGTGGAAAATTCATAGCCATACATGCGTACATACAAAAGACAGAAAGATCAAAAATCAACAGTCTAATGAAGTGACTCAAGGAATTGGAAAAGGAAGAGCAAACCAATCCCAAACACAGCAGAAGAAAAGAAATAACTAAGGTCTGAGCAGAGCAAAATGAAATTGATTCCAAAAAAATTATACAGAACATTAATAAAACAAAAAGTGGTAATTTGATAAGTTAAAAAAATAGACAGACCTCTCAGTAGATTAACCAGAAACAGAAATGAAAGGATACTAATAAACTCAATCAAAAATTAAAAAGTAGATATTACAATTGATACTACAGAAATACAAAATATCATCTCTGAATACTATAAAAATCTCTATGCATATAAACCTGAAAATGTTGAAGAAATCAACAAATTCTTAGAAACACACAACCTCTCCAGGCTCAATCAGGAAGAAATACAACTCCTGAACAGACAAATATAAGGTAATAAAATTGAAGCAGCAATGATAAAATCTTCAAACAGAAAAAAAGCCCTGGACCAGATGGTTTTACAGCCAAGTTTTACCAGACATAGAAAGGAGAACTTGTCTCTATACTGAAGAAGTTATTTCATAACATTGAGAAGGAAAGCATCCTCCCCAACTTGTTCTATGAAGCTAATATCACCTTGATACCAAAGGCAGGAAATGACACAACAAAAAAAGAAAACTACAAACAAATATTCCTTATGAATATAGATGCAAAAATTCTCAATAAAATCCTAGCAAACTGAAGTCAGCTGCTCATCTAAAATAAATAAATAAATAAATAATCTACCTCAACCAGGTGGGCTTCATCCCAGAGAAGCAGGTATGGTTCAACATATGCAAATCTCTAAATGTGTTCCACCACTTAAATAGAAGTAAAAACAGAGAACAAATTCTCTCAATAGATGCAGAAAAAACATACGACAAAATTCAGCACCCTTTTATGATAATACCACTTAACAGAATAGGCATAGATGGAACATACGTCAATATTATAAAAGCCATATATGACAAACCCATAGCCAACATCATACTAAATGGGGAAAAATTGAGAGAATTCCTGCTTAAAACTGACCGAGACAATGTTGCCCCCATCACCACTTCTATTCAACATAGAAAAGCCAGAGTAATCAGGCAAGAGAAGGACATCAAGGGTATCCAAATGGGAAAATAAAAGGCCAAACAATCACTCTTTGGTGATGATATAATCTTATATCTAGAAAACCCCAAAGATTCTGCCAAGAGATACCTGGAATTGATAAATACATTCACCAAACTCTCAGGTTAAAAAAACAATGTACACAAATTTTTAGAATTCCTATATGGTAACAACAGTCAAGCTGAGAACCAAATTCAAAGACTCAATATCTTTTACATTAGCAACAAAGGAAATAACATACCTACAAATATATTTAACCAAGGAGGTGAAAGACCTCTGCAGGGAGAACTAATAAACACTGAGTAACAAAATTGTTGAGGACATAAATAGATGGAAAACATACCATGTTCATGGATCGGAAGATTCAATGTTGTTAAAATGTCTTTACGACCCAAAGCAATTTAATGATTAAATGTAATCCCCATCAAAATACCAATGTCATTTTTTGCAAATCTAAAAAAAAAAATAATTCTATCCTTCATATAGAACCGTAAAAGACTCTGTACAGCGAAATCAACCTTAAGCAAAAAGAACAAACAAGATGGCACCACTTTACCCAACTTTGAGCTATACTGCAAGGATATAGTAACCAAAATAGCATGGTACTGGCACAAGAACAGAGGCATAAGATCAAGGGACAAGAACAGAGAACTCAGATATAAAAACATCATCATATTGACATCAGATTTTTGAAAAAGTAGAAAAAACATGCACTGGAGAAAAAAAAAATCCCTATTTAGTAAATGGTGCTGGTTAAATTGGATAGCCACATGTAGAAGACTGAAACAGGATCCTCACCTGTCACCACTCACAAAAATTAATTCATGATGGATAACAGACTTAAACCTAAGGAGTGAAACTATTAGAATTCTAGAGGAAGATGTTGGAAATACTATTCTAGACATTGGCCTAGGCAAAGAATTTATGAAGAAGACCCCAAAGGCAATCACAGAAATGACAAAAATAAATAAATGGGACCCGATCAAATTTAAAAAGCTTCTGCACAGCCGAAGAAACTGTCACAAGAGCAAACAGACAACCTACAGAATGGGAGAAAATTTTCACATGCTACAGATCCGATAAAGGGCCGGTAACTAGAATCTATTTAGAACTCAGGAAAATCAGCAAGAAAACTCAAGCAACCCTCTCAAAAAGTGGGCAAAGGACATGAACAGAAACATTTAAAAGAAGACAGAATAATGGCCAAAAAAAACATGAAAAAATGCTGAACATCTTTAATCATCAGGGAAATACAAATCAAAACCACAATGAGATATCACTTATCTCCAGTGAGAATGGCCTTTATCAAAAAGTCCCAAAACAATAAATGCTGGCGTGAATGCAGAGAGATAGGAACACTCATACACTGCTGGTGGGACTGCAAACTAGTGAAACCTCTGTGGAAAGCAATATGGAGATATCTTAAAGGGATACAAGTAGAACTACCGTTTGATCCAGCAATCCCATTACAGGGCATCTACCCAAAGGAACAAAAGACATTCTATAAAAAAGACACCCGTACTCGAATGTTTATAGCGGCACAATTCACAATTGCAAAAATGTGGAAACAACCCAAGTGCCCGTCAATACATGAGTGGATTAATAAAATGTGGTATATGTATACCATGGAGTACTATTCACCTTTAAGAAACAATGGTGATACAGCACCTCTTGCATTCTCTTGGATAGAGTTGGAACCCATTCTACGAAGTGAAGTATCCCAAGAATGGAAAAATAAGCACCACATGTACTCACCAGCAAATTGGTTTCACTGATCAACGCCTAAGTGCACATATAAGAATAACACATATTGGGTGTCGGGCAGGTGGGAGGGGGAAGGAGGGGATGGGTATATGTACACATAATGAGTACAATGTGCACCATCTGGGGGATGGACATGCTTGAAGCTCTGACTTGGGGGGGAGGGAGGAAGTAAGGGCAACATATGTAACCTAAACATCTGTACCCCCATAATATGCTGAAATTAAAAAAAAGTTACACATTTTGAGTTCAACTGCCATTTATATGTTTTTAAAAAGGTTACATTATAATAAAGCATTGAACTAAAAAATTGTGTACATTGAAATGTTTGGGAAAAAATTGGTAAATTTGATAATTGTTAAGCAAATACATTTGGTGAATTGACTGAAATTCCATAATTGTTTGCAAAGTCAATATACCTACAATTATATGATGATGTATTGTGTTTTATTGCCTAGAAATGTGCCAAAGTATTACTTATCTACAGGGATACCCCTAGGGTGTGGGGAGTTACTAGACAATATATGTAGGGGGAGGAGGACCCTATGTATATAAACAATTTGATTAAACAATTTATTATAAAATTCATAAGATCATGTTAGATATAATAATTTACTAATGAAAGTTTAGAATTATGGGTTGAAAAGTGATACTCATATATTTATTTATTGTACAATCAATGCATGTGAAGATTCTTCATGGTATCTGTGCATTGCCTCTTCCTGCTCATATGCAGCCACCATTTCTTTATGTCCTTTATTACTGAATGTGAGGGTCTCTGCCTAATTTCATATCTCCCATTATGAGAAAAAGTAGTACTGCTATTATTACTCATAATGTCATAAGAATTTAGAACTTGTTTCTATTGAAACAATATAAGTTTTATGCCTCTGATTTCCCTAATACCATTTATTTAATATTCTTTATATCATTACATTTGCTGTTGCATCATCCATCGTGATGCCTATGAATACTGGATTCCAATGATTCTCTCAAAGTTTGTCACTGTGCCAAGTTGGTGATAATAACAAATACAGGCTTTATTGGAAGTGTTTGAGAAAACATAAATGACAATTTCTTTTCTAGTCATGTTAAATTTACCACTTGGAATTTTATAGAAAACTGTAGAACAATACATCTTCCATGCATGTGTTCTCTTCAACTTACTAGGCTGCAATCTCTTTACTCCTAGAATGAGATCTTTAGCAGTGACTGTATTTCTGTCTTCCACAAACCACCACCAGGGGTAAGGATGAGTAATAGGGCCATGGGTGGAATGAAAAAGGCAGTTCCATTCATATAAGGAATGTCCATCCTTCATCCAATGTGGATTAAAACTGATCTGGAAAAGAACAGCTTTTCTACATCAAGGCAAGAGAGGATGTTGATCTAGAAGGCCCGTTGGCAAAATAAAGCAAATGTCTTAGTGGCTTTCAAGCAAGATAGGCACAGACTTGCTTGGAGGACTGGCTGAAGCATTGCTCAGGGCCTATGCAAAAGGCAAGATTACCTCCATTGGTGCCAACAAATGGTGCCTCCTTCACTCCCACTGAGCTCAAGTGTTCTACACTGGGACTTATTACAGGAACACAGAGGAGCAAGAGCTAATGCATGGGGTCACAAATGCAGCCCATGTCCCTGGGTTAGAGATATCTTCAGCAACCTAGAGCCCGAAACTTGTCCTGTGTTAGATACGAGAATTACCTAAACTCAGATTGTCATTACCCTTATATAGGAGTTCCCTAATATTATTTTAGTTAATATTGTTTTATTTTAAAACTCATATTGCTACATCAACCATTGTGCCACATGTGAATAATTGATTCCAATGATTCTCTCAAAGTTTGATACCGTACTCAATTAATGATGACCACAAATACAGTGGCAGCTTAATCTCACGCAATCCATTAAAAGAAATGTCACTCTAGCCCAAAAGAGGTAATCCACTTGCAGTCCTACCTAGGCCTGGCCACATGTCTGTGGAGCTACTTTGATTTCCTTGGTATATCTCACTAATCCAATGCTAAAAGTATAGAGCTGGAGAGCAAACCAAAGAAGAAAAGTTAGAGTCAAGGCCCACATGGTCTCTACTTGAACTCTGGGATCCCACCCGTATGGTACTTTTTTGCTTGACTGGTCCCAGACACCATAAAGGACCTAAAATTTGTTTGACAAAAACATCCCAAAACATGATCCCTCCAGGTCACATGGCCCCAGACACATACCTTGCTTGCCTGGCTATAAGGACAGTACTACCTATTATATACCAAGTTATACAAGTTAGGTCAGGAGAAATTTTCAAGTCATTAGAATAAATGAAATAAATTCCAGAGCAATGGAAGAACTTCTGTGACCAATTTGTGTGTGGCGCAAGATTATTATTAATGAGGCTTTTTTTGTCTTTGCAGCACATAAAATAAAGGCATATTTTAAAGCAATGGCAATGTGTAGTCAGAGTTCTCCAGGGAAGCAGAATCAATAAGATGGATATATCTATATCTATCTATATCTATATCTATATCTATATCTATATCTATATCTATCTATCTATCTATCTATCTAAATCTGTATATCCATCTATGTATCTATCTATCTCTGTATAGGGAGATTTATTATAATCAATTGACTCACACAATTACAGAGACTGACAGGCTTCAAGATCAGCAGTCCTGTAGTCAGAAAGCCAGAAACTCAGGTAAGCTAATGGTGTACTTCCAGTTTGAGTCTGAAGGCCTGAGAACCAGGAGCCAATTTTGTAATTCTAGTCCAAAGGCCTGCAGGCTCAAGATCCAGGAAGAGCTGATGTTTCGGTTTAAGTTCAAAGACAGTAAATAAAACAAAACAAAACAAAACAAAAACAATGTCTCAGCTCAAGAATGCCAGGCAGGAGAAAATTCCTGCTTACTTACAGTAGAATCAATCTTTTTGTTTTATTCAGTCCTTCAACTGATAGTAAGGGGGCCACTCACATTACTGAGAGCAATCTGCTTTACTCAGTCTGCTGATCCAAATGCTAGTCTCATCCAGAAACACCCTCACAGACACACCTAGAATAATGGCCCAGTGAAGTTGACATATAAAATGAACCATCATAGGCAGATTTCATAAAAATATGAAAATAATCTGCTCTGTATGCTATTTTACACTCTACTCTAGGAAAAGATTGAGTGTTAAAGCCAAAAAAGCCCAGGGGGCTAGAATTAGAGAACTGGCTTTGAGTTCAATTTACATATTTTACTTTAAGACCTTAAGAAAACCACATTACGATACTAAGTTTCAATGTTTTCAATGGTAAAATAAGAAAAGCAACATTCTTTTTTCTACCTGGTTGTTGTACAGATCAATTGGGATAATGAGTATAAAAGTCGATCATAAATATAAAATAATTTACATATGTAATGAAAAAATTCATAATAATTTCATTGATTCTCTGCATTAAGTATCTTCAAAAATGATAACTTTTCTCAACTACTTTTTTTTTTCCAGAATACCAATTATGTGATAAACCCAGTGCCAAGTAGAATGCTTGGCACATAGTACATATTCAATAAAAACTTGAATGGAATAAACTGGCTCTCATTTTCTTCCACAGTTTAAGTAATCTTTATCTTTTGAAAGGATCAATCTGATGAGTTGCAGAATAGTTTAACTGTGAAAGAATGGAGGCTCCTTATTAAATAGAAATATCATTAGATTATCTTCTGCATCTATTCTCTGTACTAAAAAATGCATCATTCTCAACTGGTTATTCTTTCTATATGTGCAAAATATTTTTGCTGACACTTTAATAAACTCTTAAGGAGGTATGTTCTGACCTTCATTAAATGAATCTTAATGGTAAGTTAACTTTGCCAGATCAAACGAGAAACACTCCTTGGGTATCCATTCTATAACATACAAAAGAGCTGATTAAGATGTTTTTCAATATTGATAGAAGAGAACAAATAATATTTTTATTTTGATAAGAGAATAGTAATTAGTTTTATGAATAAAAAGTGACAGGAAACTATAGTGGCAATACTTCCAAACAGCCATGTCCTTGGAAGTCACACTAGAATGTGTTTCCTTGGACGTAGTATATGGGTTTGGGGTTCAAATTCAAGCTTACCAACTGTGTTTCTTTAAGCATGTCATGTTACCTCTTTGAGTTCATGTCATTATCCATTGCCTCAATAGTGCTGCATAATAAATTACTACAAAATCTCAGTTTTATAAGACAGCAAACATTTATTTAGCTCATAAATTTGTGGATTTTAGCTAAACTTAGCTGGGCTTTGTTGATACAAGGAATGCTTCCTCAAAGGCCAACAGGCAGCTGTGGGTAGTTTCTGCAACTCTGCTGATCTTAGCTGAACTTTCTCACATATCCTGGCATTAACTGGATGTTAATTAAGGCTATACTCAGATGAAATGACTGTGGTGACTAACATTTATGGCATATGTCTCCAATCCTCCATCAAGTTAGGGCATGTTGTCATGACAATCATGGAGGAGAAAGAGTGAGCAAGCTCAATTACGCTAGTGTTTTTCAAACTTCTGATTATATTTTTATGAGCCAATATCCTATGGGCATGTCACATGGTAATGACCATAATCAGAGTTACATGTTACATGGCAAGGAACATGGATACAGGGAGGGAGAGAAAAACTGGGGCCATTATTTCAATAAATCTACCAGAGAATTCATTTTTTGTAGTAAAATAGGAAAAATAAAAATATATTTTCCCATTCTGTTCTACAACTTGAATGAAATAATGTGTATATGACTGTTACACATGTGTGTGTGAAAATAGAAAGGTATTTAACAAACAGTAAATATTAAATAAATGGGAATTATTACTTCATTATTATTATTATCATTATTATTTGGGCACTGAAATATGAGCTTCCTGCTTCTGAGTCAATATTTAACAGATATGGCTTACTTTACTGAGATCGATTTTGCACTTTTGCCATAGGGAACCCACTAATGGGTTCTATTGCAAATCAGTGACAATATAATCATGTTACTTGTACAGAAATGAAAGGGAGGGTTACCTTCAGTTACCAATTATTCTGACACCAGTCTAGAATGGTATGGATCACTCTTAGCAGATAAGGAAAAAGGATTCATATTGCTAAAGCAACTAGTCTATATCAGGGGCTTTCACATACATTAGCTCACTTATGACTCAAATAACCCCCTCAAGTGAGTATCATTACTTAAGATTACATCATTTGTGAGTGGTAGAAATAGTATTCTGATTACAGAATTCATACCTTTTCTGATGCACAACATTGCCTATAAGGAAGAAATATTGCACAAGGGGAAGAAAAATCTTTCCCAAGTATTACAGCTGGGATTGTGCCCACCAGGTATCCTGCCACAAGAGTATTGTACACATTGAAATAAGCAGACCTGATTTCCCTATTCTTATTAGTCCACAGATGTTTGTACACATTATGCAATAGTAAATACTTATTGAGCACTTCAGGCATTATTCTAAGTGCTATGTATATGTAAATTTATGTAATCCTCATAGTACTGTTTTGAGGTATATGCTATTATTATTTTCATTTGATAGGTAAGGAAACTGAGGCACATTCAGAAAGTCACAAAATCAGAATCCAAATCTAGACAATCAGTTACCATACTTTTACATACTATGCTGCCTTTCATGGAAGATATATTCTCTATGACTTCAGAATTTGTTAATTTCTGCCCTAGTTCAAGTTCCAGCCCATGAAAATGAGTCACATTCTTCTGATTCACATAACTGGCAATGATGTTATTGTTGGTTGTCTTTGCTTTCTTGAAAATACAAAAAAAAAAAAAAAGATCTTGTAAGATTCAGGCCACATTACATCTTGGCATCCTTGCAGTACATATTGAGTATGCAATAAAATCACTGCTGAGAGAGCTGAATCTCTGGTATAAAGTAGAAAACATTCTGCACTAACTAACTAATGTTGTTTGGAGTGTGTTCTTAATATTTCCTATCAATCTTGATTCGCAAAAGCCTACTAAGGAAACTTATATGAGAATGTCTTACAACGCACAAAGCCAATCTGGCTGTCATGCTCACAATTGATGTAATTATTGGGAACTAATTAGGTGCTAATGAGTACGGGCTTTCTACCAAAGCTTCTTCTCTGCTAAATTTATTCATCGGATATCCTGATGTCCAGATTAGGGATTTATAGCTAACTCTATGAAATATATGTGTATCCATGATCTCACCATGTTTTATTATAATTTGCCTGCAGCAATTTTGTTTTCTGAAGCAAAATTTTGCTCTGCTTAAATTTTTAGCTATTTTAGTCTATAAAGTTGTCAACGAAGAATAATTAGCTTTAGTGAAGACATATCTTTTCAATGGCTATAATGCTCAATATCATAATAATTGCTTTTTCATGTTTTTGTGTATGTGATTTTTTTTCTCTGCCTTTGACCACTCCTTTTGCTACCGTTCAACTGTTAAAATTGATGTGAATTATTATGAAATTGGTTTCTATATTTTGTAATCTGCCTCTAACCTTGTTTATATTGCTTGCTTTTGGAGTAGTGACAGGTGTGGATAATGGTCTGTTGAGCTAAAGAAAAGAAATGGAGCTGAAAATACTAAATATCAATGCCAGCTCTCTCAATGCCTTGATAGGTGGCTTGGGGAACATTAATTAACCTTGTCATCTTTCAGGTTCTTGGACATAGTACTTCTTTTCCTCCATCAAAGGTCTGGCTTAGTATCCTCCCATGCCAAGAGGGAAGAAAATGAGAATTGATGAGAATAGATACAGCAATAATTGTGCAGTGTACTGCTGAGGTGTTTCACATTCATCACTTTGTATTAATTTCATTTTCACACCAACTCAATACGTAGGCAGAATGGGATTATTATTCCTGTGTCATTGTTGAGAAAGCTGAGGTGTAAGGCTGTTAAATGTTTAATTACAGGTGAGATAGTACAGAAATTGGACCTACTTATTCCAGGTACCTAGCACTTTTGTACGGTCCACAGCTTTCTTCATTAAATGTAGGATTCTACAAATGAATCTAGACAGTATCCAATTGTGGGTTCAAGTAATGTTGATATAAGAAAAGCAAAAAAATTTTTTCTCATAAAATTTGCAAAAGTTTAAAAAATTACTCAGATTAGGTGAAGATGCAAAGAAAGATACACATGTATTGCTTGTGCATTTTGAAATAACTACATAGAAAAATTATGGTTAATATGTATCAAGAGCCTGTAAAATGGGTATATATTTAATTATAGCAAGAAAAGTGTGTGTGTGTAAATACATATATATATAATACATATATTTTTTATAATTTTGTCAGTAGTTGTATCATCCTAGTGGGATTTTGAGTAATATTTATTTTCTTATCCTTATTTTCTATATTTTATAACTAATATAAATGCATATTACCTAGTAATAATTAAAACAAAATGTTTAATATTCTCAAATTTTGAAAAGGTTAGAAAAATTTTTGCCATGATAGAACTTCATTTCTTGTTTGTTATCTATATAATAAATTGTACAAAGTTTTAATTACCAAGTTTTGCTCCTCATCCTTAAGAGATCTTTCTGTCATCCTCATGTAATTCGTAACTGAAAATAATAACAATAAATCCTTCAGAACTAAAAGCATTCATAAAGAATACCTACACATATTGTTACATAATTACTACCATGCAGGGGTGGGGAACCTATGACCTTGGGGCCACAAGTGGCCTTCTGGAAAACTGAGTGTGGTCTTTTGACTGAATCCAAATTTTATTATTAGAAGGATTGCAGCAGAGAAAGATGAAGCTTTTCTTGCCTCCTTTGGTACTCAAAAAAGAACAATAATGAAATCAGAAGGCTGAGGGTTCCCCACTGTGCCTGAGTATATCCCATCAAATTCATATGTTGAAATTTAATCCCCAATGTGATGGTACTAAGAGGGCAGCACTTTGGGAGGTGATTAAATCATAACAGTTCCACTCTTATGAATAGGATTAGTGCCTTCATAAAGAGGGCCTAGGGAGCTTTTTTGCACCTTCCACCATGTGAGGATGCAGCAGGATTGCACCATCTTTGAAACAGAGAGTAAGCACCTTGATCTTGGACATCCCAGCCTCCGGAACTGTAAGCAATACATTTTTGTTGTTGGTAAGCTGTTCCGTATAAGGTATTTTGTTATAGCAGCCAGAATAGGCTAAGACAATCACGTAACTGGGTGTTGAAAATCCTGACATTGATAAAATCAGTATTCTGTTACAGATGAGCACCAGTGTCTTCTCCCCCTATATTTCAGATTTTGTTCTGTTGTTGTTGTTGTTTGTTTCATCTCCCTACTAAATGTTTACAATTCAATATGTCAGTTTACAATTTCACCTGGTAGATTTCATTTAAAAAATAGGTTTTGAAACTACAATGGAGACTTTCAACTTAACACAGACATCTGCTGTGCCTGTGGACAATACTATTCATATTCTCCCTGGGTCATGTACCCACAAATGTGCCTACACCACAAATGTGGAATTTTCTTGATCATCTTGTTATGTAAATTCATAAAGAGGATTAATAATTGAAAGAAAAAGTATATGATATCTGAAAGATTGCTGTTTAATATAACTGGACCTGATAAACCATTTTTAGTTAGTTCAGCTTCACTAACTTTAATAAAGAACGGATATCTTACTGAATTCATAGTGTGTGTACTTGTATGTGTGTGTGTGTACTTACTAACCCCTTCAAGGATATTGAAATAGAGATATTGCAATAGCAGAAGAACATAGTTCAGGAATTATTAAAAGCAGATATTCTAAATTTTTATAGTGCTGTAGTTTACTGTCTTTGTAATGACCTTGCCAAAGTAAAGTTCTTTAAAGGCAGGTATTTCAGGGCCCCAGAAAATATTTTGGTGTGGCTACGGGCCATGACAAAGAAAAGAAATGTGTAAGAACTGGGCAGTTTCATTTTGACTCCCTATCTCATATTCTTTCTCCCCTATTGACTGCATCTGGTGAACCTTCACCTTAGTAAACCCCTAAATTTGGTACTATTTCTTCTCCTACCTTCTTCTCAAACCTAATTGCTACCACATCAACAACCCCTTAATATTATAACCATCTCTGTCCTAGGAGACAAAACTGTCACATAACTAACATAAGAAATTTATCTAAGATAATGCATGAGCTGTTTCAAAATAGCATATGCAATTTAACTTGGTTCTTTTTGAGATTAAGCATCAAAGTTTAATGATAAAATGTCCAATACAAAATGTTAGGCCAGGTATGTGAAGAAGTTTACAGATGGTCTTAAATTGCCTGACCACTTTTAAACTTTAAGGATGTGACTTACAAGTGGATGAGCATTTTTTCTTATAGAGGGAACCTATATATCAGTTATATATGATTAACTATAATGGCATCAATTATGGAGATATAAGGAAGAGCTACCAGAAATTTAGTGCCAGACTTTAATAATAATTGATCCTTTCCATGGAATAGAGTTTCGTAGTACAATGTTAATTTTCTAAGGTCAATGCTACACTAAACAAAGTCCTAAGACATGAAACTTGAGGAGGAAAACTATTTTTTTATATATCAGTGGATCAAGACAATTGGGAATGGATCGGTTGTAGGGAAAATTATGACATAATATTATAGCTTCCATTAAATCAAGCTCTGCTATGTACCATGTACTTTACCTGCCATATCTACCATAATCCCCAAAATAATCATACAGGGGAAAATTACTATCACTTACAGTTTACAAATGAGGGCTTTGAAAAAGTTCCTGCAAAATGTCCAAGGATACATAGCTAATAAATGACTGAGCAAGAATGTAACTCAGGTCCCTCTTGATCAAGAGGCTATGTTCTTTTAATTCTAAGAAATTGCCTAATTTCTTACAAATTCCTAAGTATAAGAGTTGTGAGGGCCAGGTGCGGTGGCTCACGCCTATAATCCTAGCACTCTGGGAGGCCGAGGCGGGCGGATTGTTTGAGCTCAGGAGTTCAAGACCAGCCTGAGCAAGAGTGAGACCCGTATGTACTAAAAATAGAAAGAAATTAGCTGGACAACTAAATATATATATAGAAAAATTAGCCAGGCATGGCGGCTCATGCCTCTAGTCTCAGCTACTCAGGAGGCGGAGGCAGGAGGATAGCTTGAGCCCAGGAGTTTGAGGTTGCTGTGAGCTAGGTTGATGCCACGGCACTCTAGCCCGGGCAACAGACTGAGACTCTGTCTCAAAAAAGAAAAAAAGAGTTGTGAGACCAAGCCTTTGGTAAATAATATTTGTAGAAACTGATTTATGGAAAGCTTACATACTTTTGTTTTCAAAAATGCTTTCCAGAATGGAAATGAAATAGTAGAAAGTAGTTTTAGGAAGTCAAATGACTTCAGCTATTTATTCCTTGTTTTCTCATTTATAAAATAATAATGTTTAGATGACCACACATTTATAATCCTTTCTTCTCTCAAACATTATAGGAAATTATGACTCAGGGAAGTTCCATAACTTTTAGTGGAAAGGTACAGCTTGTACAAAAATTTACAAGCTGTTCACATGCTTTTACCACATTTTGTGATTAAATGGATAGGTGCCATTGACTGACTCAGTCTTTTTTTTAATTTCAGGATATTATGGGGGTACAAACATTTTGGTTACATGTTATGACTTTGCCACACCCAAACCATGATTTGAAGTGTGCCCTTTCCCCACTACAGCACTCACCATGTCCATTAGCTGTGAGTTTACCCACCCCCAACCCCCAACCCCCAACCCCCAAAGAATATTACTACTCGGTGAGCACCTTAGTGTTGATCAGTTAGTGCCAATTTGATGGCAAGTACATGTGGTGCCTATTCTTCCATTCTTGTGATACCTCACTTCAGAGGGTGGGCTCAAACTCTATCCAGGAAAATATAAGAGGTGCAAGACTCAGTCTTTAAGTACAATATTATTATAAAAGCCAAAAAATATAAAATATAATAAATACGTGAGAGGCAAATTATTTCTGTTTATTTGCATTTTAATGGCATATGTGAATACATCAACACACAAAACACCCTAATTTCCCAAACATATAAACGTACCACACACATACACAGAAAAGGAAACACAAAGTGAAATCTTTTTCTCTACTTTTATAAACTTTTAAAGAGGAAGTATAAATTTCACATTTAATAAATGATTTCTAAAAAACTTGAAAACTAAATACTGTTCAAATCACTAATTTCCTTAGGAACATCTGAAAATTTGTCATAAAAGATAAACTTTTACTCATTATATTTTAATATTTAATGGATAACACAGTCTGTTGTTTTTAAACTTCCTGGGATATTATCTAATATTTTACCTTACAAAATGATGAGCTTCATTTGTGATTAAACTTGTAAAATTTTTCCTTGGAAATGCACATTAGTAGCATTTCAACTTTCATTATTTATTCAGGGTGTTGGAAGTGTTTTTCTTAAAAGACTCAGATATATATGAATAAAATAAATACATATGTGTGTATGTGTGTGTGTTTGTGTGTGTGTGTGTGTGTATATATATATATATATCACAAGCCTTTCTAATAATTAATAATTTGATTCTAAGGCAGAAGTTTTGAAGATAAATTTCCCCACAAATAATATGCTGGATCCAATTTCTCTGATTAAGTTATTTTAAATTGTGGTAAAAGTTACATAACATAAAACTCACCATTTTAACCATTTTAAAGCATACGATGTAGTGGGGTTTTTTAAACAATTTTTTTTTTTTTATAGAACACACCTTTCCAGAGTCTTAAGCTTGTGCACCTGCTATCACATTGATTTGTCTCTGAAGTCCTGAGGGAAGAGAGAAGTGATGAGGTAATCCCTATAGCTTCCTTCCTCTCAGTGCAGTGGTTCTAAAGCTTGTGTATGTGAGAATTACCAAAGGGTAGATTCCTGGGTTTTTTGTTTCAAAAGGTCAGGATTGGGGCCAAGGGATCTGTAGGTTAATGGTCAAATCTGTTGATTCACTTGCCAGTTCAAAGGTCAAAAATTAAAAATAGTCATGTGTGCTAATTCTACATTATTTTATTTTAATTTTATGTAGACAAATTATAAGAGTTGTTATTTGAGGAATATGATGGCCAAACTTTGAAGTCTTGAGTAACCTCAAAGACAGCTGCAAAACTAAAGTGACAGAAGTAAATTAATTGCCAAGACTACATTTCAGATGTAAGTGGATTTCTACAAACTGTGTTTTCCATTCTTGCTACAGTTGTTTCTCTTTTTCTTTTTTAACATTCCAAACTGATATGGAAATTTGAAAGCAGTTTTCTTCATAACATTTTCCATCCCTACCTAAACCCCAACATTTAGAAGAAATACCTGTTTCATGTTATTTTTGACATTTCTCATTTTTGTACCTGGGAAATTGGCAGTGAAAAAAAAAATAAAATGGAAATTTTCAAAATCCAATAATCAAATTAAACTGTTGTCCTAGAAGTAGGCAAGCCATTTTCAGAATTCTTTTAAAGCCATTCATTTTCTTAGACTTTGTTTCAAATTATCTTCTGTTGGAGGATTTATTTCTGGCTATAATTAATAATTTGTAGATGCTTCCTGGTACACTTGTAAAAACTGGTCATCTTTGAAATTTAGCTCTTAAACTTATACCCTACTCTGATGATATCCAGAAGCAGATTTGAAATTTTATTATATGCTGTAATTACTTCTTTATAAATCTGGTACTCTTTAGTTAAATTATAAAATGGAAATTGAGAATTTGGTTTTAAACTGTAAGTTCTGTGTACACAGAATATCTTTGTTACTGACCTATCAGTCACTTTATAGAAATATACCATAATTAATTGACTTACTCTTATTCAGAAACGATCATGCTGTTTCTAACACTTATATCTGTGAATTGTCTTTTCAATTTCCTGATAATGTATTTTGATGCAGAAAAGTCTTTAATTTTGATGAAACCTAACTTATTTTTTTCTTATATTGCTTATACTTTTGGTGTTAAGAAACCATTGCCTAACCGGGATCATGAAGATTTATCTCTATCTTTTCTTCTGAGAGTTTAATAATTTTAGCTCTTATGCTTAGGTCTTTGATCAATTTTGAGTTCATATTTGCATATGATTTGGCATAGGGATCTAGATTGTTTCTTTTATATCTGTACATATAGTTATCTCAGAATCATTTATTGAAACACTATTATTTCCCCATTGAATGGTCTAGGTACCTTTGGGGAAA
The DNA here is from genome assembly GCA_004363605.1 of Indri indri. Classification (NCBI taxonomy): domain Eukaryota; kingdom Metazoa; phylum Chordata; class Mammalia; order Primates; family Indriidae; genus Indri; species Indri indri. Next base: position 47,185 of record RJWJ010004552.1, read on the forward strand.
ATCGATTGGCCATAAGTGTATTCAAGTTTTTGTATTTTTCAACTCCAGAATTTCTATTTGGCTCTTTATTATAATTTCTACTTATTGATTTCTTTATTGATACTTGCAACTTTTCTGCATTCTTTGTCGTGTGAGGATATTGAGGTCTATGTTCTGTTAGATTAGTGGTCAGCTTGGGATTGGACAGAGGTTTCCTTAAATGCCTCGAACCAGAAAAAAAAGATTTCTCATGCATTTTGGTTGGGCTGTATGCATTTGTTGTGGTACACTTTCACTAGTTGGCCAGGCAATTTTCAAGTCCCCAAAGGTCAGTCAGAAATGAGAGTCTAGGGCCTTCTCAGGTCCTTACTGAGCATGTGTACAGCCCTGGGAATGGCTGTGGCCCTCTAGAATTCTAGAAATATTTTGGAACTTTTCTAAGCCCTTATTCTCCAAACCATTTCATTCCTATCCTTTCTTCTCAAGCTTTCTGGTTAGACTATTTCCAACCCCACAACTCTTAGTCTATTTCCAACTCCACTATTGCCCAAGGCAACAGTGATTAATACATTTGACTGCATATGTTTTCAGTATTTTCCCCCACCCCCAAGGTAGCCACCTCATCCCTGACAGTTAGGTGAAATAAAGCTAATCTCTTTGAGGTGTTCCCCCAGGGAGCCACTGGATAGATCAAATGAATAACCACAATTATTTGGCAATGAGGTGTGTTCTGCTACTTATAGCATTGGTATACTTATCGGGTTATTATCTTCAAGGTTACCATTGAATTAGAGAGTAGGGATGGTACCAGTGAAAATCAAAATACATGAAGCTCTCTGCTCTTAAAGAGATTTAGCCATTTTTTTCCTTATCAAGCATTCTCCTGTTTGCTGCAAGCTGTTTGTTAGATTCCAGAGACCAAAAAGGTTGACTCTGGTAGGTTTTTTTTCAGCTATTTATTGCTTTTATGGAGAGGCAAACTTTTGAAATTCCTTATTCCACAATTTTTGGTGATACCCGCTTTTCAATGTTTCTCTACCTTTTGTTAGCTTCATAATTTTCTTCTCCAAATTTATCTTCAGTAATTAAGCTGTTGACCTTTTTATTTGCCACTAGAACCAGGAACAATCCCAAGAATACTTAAGATCAAAAAGTCATCTGTGATAATTTGCCCTTTTCACATTAGGAAAAGCATTTTCACCTGAAGTTTTCAGTGTTTTCATTCAAAAGTGCGACTTATAAGGAAGATACAGGGACAGAATATTTTGGGAGAAGCCCTTGAATTTTACTGTTTAGTCAGTTGTTTGCTTTCTCTATACAAAGTTTTACATATGTAAAATCTCAACAATCTTGAGGTTACTATTATTAAAGAACAATTGTATTAGTTTTCTACAGCACCATAATATATTGACAAAATCTTACTGTCTTAAAATAGCACTTGAAATGGCACTTTATTATCTCAGAGCTATGTCAGTCAGAAGTTTAATAAGGCATCTATGGGTTCTCTTCTCAGAGTGTCAAAAGGCTAAATTCTAGTGTCAAGAACTGCCAGTGGTTGGGGTAGTCTATTAGGACAATGAGCCAAACTCAGAGAAACAATCAAGCCTTTCTTCACTTATGATGGTAGCACTAGCAAGAGGCCAAAAAGGAAACAATTGCTGGCTCCCCCATCACCACTCTATTTTTCTCTATAGAATAGAACTAAGTAAGGATCAGGGGACATCCAGCACAGGTGCGGAAAACTGTCTTATGGATGACTAGCCTTGCACAAAACTCTTTTGCTATTTTGTGGTCCCAGAGGACCAGGGGCAGGAAAGGGAGGAAGCGAGGGAATGAAAAAGTACTGAGTCTGTTTGGTCAAGGCTCCCAGATAAAGAACTCTTAGTGGAGGTACCTGAAAAGTACACAGATGAGGCCTTTCATAATGTTCATACATACCTCTAAATAGAGGTACATGGGCCAGAAATGCAGCTACACATGTGAGTATGGCCATCCAAGGAGGCCTTAGCCCTTGATAGCAACTTCTTCCAGAGACTGGAATTTACTGACTGCACACCAAGTTTGATGTGGAGAGAGCAGCTTTTCTCATGACCTGCCAGCAAAATCTTTGTTAATTGCCTGTGGTCAGCTGAAAGATTATATAGGATTTTGGCCTAAAACCAGGCTCCTCAAGGTGTTAGCCATTCTGAGTTTTTGTATGGAGACTCTAAGCAAAAATGTACTTCCAAGCTTATTCTTTTTATTAGCTGAACTCAGCTCCATACAGTTAAAGGACTGAGGTCCCTGTTTCCTTGCTGACTGTAAGTAAGGAGCCACTCTCAGTTCTTAGAGGCCACAAAAATTCCTTTCTATATGGCCCTTTCATTTTCAAGCCAGGAATAGCACATTGAATCATTCTCATGCTTCAAAACTCTGATTTTTCTCTATCATTATCCATCAGAGAAAACTCTCTGCTTTCATTTTTTTATTGTTTTTTAGAAAATAAGAAATGAATTTTATTTAAAAAGTCATTTTACAGATGTTTAAAAACATGAGCACTGATATATTCTAATAGCCAAAGAAATCACCTATTAAAAGCATAATAATAATAAACTGAAGTTGTGATAAGTTGTATGCCTTATTAGGCAGGTGTCAGCAACACATGAAGTTGAGAGTGCTACTAAAGGAGGTGAATTTTTACTTCCATTTAAACATACTATAAACGTCGATTTTCACAGATCTAGAAAAAATAATTCCATGCTTCATATGAAACCAGAGAAGACCTCCTATAGCAAAAGAAATCTTAAGCAAAAAGAACACATTGGGAGGCATCAATTTACCAGACTCCAAGCTATGCTACAAGGCTATAGTAACTAAAACAGGATGGTACTGGCACAAGAACAGAGACATAGACCAATGGAACAGAACTGAGAACCCAGATATAAAACCATCCTCAAAAAAAAAAAAAAAAAACCATCCTCATATAGCCATCTAATGTTTGACAAAGCCAACATAAAAATACACTGGGGAAAAGAATAATTATTCAATAAATGGTGCCGGGAAAACTGGATAGTCACATGTAGAAGACTGAAACAGGATCTGCACCTTTCACCTCTCACAAAAATCAACTCACAGTGGATAACAGACTTAAACTTACAGCATGAAACTGTAAGAATTCTAGAACAAAATGTCAGAAAAACTCTTATAGACATTGGCCTAGGCAAAGAATTTATGAATAAGAAGACCCCAAAGGCAATCACAGCAGCAACAAAAATAAATAAATGGGACCTGATCAAATTAAAAAGCTTCTGCACAGTGAAGGAAACTGTCATGAGAGCAGACAGACAACCTACAGAATGGGAGAAAATATTCACATGTTACACATCCAAGAAAGGGCTGATAACTAGAATCTATACAGAACTCAGGAAAATCAGCAAGAAAAACTGAAACAACACTATCAAAAAGTGAGAAAAGGACATGAACAGACACTTTTCAAAAGAAGATAGACTAATGGTCAATAAACATATGAAAAAATGCTCAACATCTCTAATCATCAGGGAAATTAAAATCAAAACCACAATGAGATATCACTTATCTCCGGTGAGAATGGCCTTTATCAAAAAGTACCAAAACAGTAAATGTTGGCATGGATGCAGAGAGATAGGAATGCTCATACACTGTTGGTGGGACTGCAAACTAGTGCAACCTCTGTGGAAAGTAATATGGAGATACCTCAAAGAGCTACAAGTAGAACTACCATTTGATCCAGCAATCCCATTACTGGGCATCTACCCAAAAGAACAAAAGACATTCTGTAAAAAAGACATCTGCCCTCGAATATTTATAGCAGCACAATTCACAATTGCAAAGATGTGGAAACAACCCAGGTGCCCATCAATACATGAGTGGATTAATAAAATTTGGTATATGGAGTTCTACCATGGAGTTCTACTCAGCCACAAAAATCAATGTTGATGGAGCACCTCTTGTGTTGTCCAGGATAGAGCCAGAGCCCATTCTGCTACCTGAAGTATCACAAGAATGGAAAAACAAGGATAACATGTACTTATCATCAAATTGGTACTAATTGATCAACACTTATGTGCACATATGGAAGCAGCATTCATTGGGGATCAGGTAGGTGGGAGAGGGAGGAGGGTTTGGGTAAATGTACACCTAATGGGTGTAGTGTGCATTGTCTGGGATGGGTACGCTTGTAGCTCTGACTCAGGCAGTGCAAATGAAATATATGTAACGTAAACATTTGTAACCCCATAAAAATTTTGAAATAGGAAAAAAACCAGCTTTTGGTTTTGATGATTTTCTCTACTGATTTCTCTACTGTGTTTAATTTTGTATCTGCTCTAATTTATATTATTTCATTTCTCCTTCTTACTTTGGATTTAAGGTACTCTCAGTTTTCCAGTTTCCCAAGGTAGAAGTTTAGATTACTCATTTTAGATATTTTTAGTTTTTAAATGTATGCATTTGGTGCTATTAATTTTCTTCTAAGCACTAATTTTGCTGTATCCCACAAATTTTGATAAATTATATTTTCATTTTCATTTAGTTCAAAATGCTTTTTTAAATTTCTTTTGAGTGTTCTTCTGTGATCCATGTGGTATTTAAATGAGTGGTGTTTAATATCTAGCTATGTGGGTTATTTCTACCTATCCTGTTATTTATTCCTAGTTTACTTCCATTGTCTTTTTGAGAGCAGACATTGTAAGATTTATATTCTTCTAAATTTTTAAGGTGTGTTTTATGGCCCACAATATGTTCTGTGTTGGTGAATGTTCCATGTGAATTTGAAAAGAATGTGAATTCTTCTGGTGTTGGATGAAGTAGTCAATAGATGTCAATTATATCCAGGTGATTGATGGTGTTCGGTTCAACTATACCCTTAGTGATTTTCTGCTGGCTTGATCCGCCCATTTCTGATATAGGGGTATTCAAGTCTCCAATCAAAATTGTTGATTCATCTGTTTTTCCTTTCAGTTCTATCAGTTTTTGTCTTACATATTCTGACATAATGTTGTTAGGAGCATACACATTATGGATTGTTAAATCTTCCTGAAGAATCGACCCCTTTATCAATATGAAATGCCTCACTTTATTGCTTATAATCCCTTGCTCTTAAGCCTCCTCTGTCCAAAATTAATATAGCTGCTCTCACTTTCTTTTTGTTACTGACACCATGATATGTCTTTCTCTATCCATTTACTTTTAATCTATATGCACTTTTATATTTAAAGTGTTTTTTGAGGGGCAACATATATTTGGGTCTGTTTTTTATGCACTCTGACAATCTTTGTATTTTGATTGTTATGTTTAGAACATTGAAACTTACAATGTTTATTGATATAGTTGGTTTAATATTCACCATATTTGTTATGGTTTTCTATTTGTCGCTCTTGTTTATTGTTTCTATTTTTGCCTTCCATCTTGTTACTGCCTTCTATCTCCCTTGTTTCACTTTTCTGTCCCTTTATCAATGCTGCCATTCATTTTGCTTATGCATAAGCTTACCTAAACATATATTTATACACCTATATAACTATATGTATATAGATAAACAAAATAGAATACATGAAGGAGAATATATTGTTGCTACATTATTTTGAACAAATTGTTATCTGTTAGATTAATAGTAAGAAAGGTTTTTTTTTTAAATTTTATCTTGACTTACCCCTTCTCTGTCTTTATTTCTTTATGTATTTCCAAGTTACTGATCTATGTAATTTCCCTTCTCTCTTAAGAAGGAAAACATTTAACATTTCCTGCAAAGCAGGTCTACTGACCACACATTCCCTCAATTTGATTATCTGAAAAAGTCTTTATTTCTCTGTTTTGAAGGAAAATTTCACAGGATTCAGAATTCTTGCTTGGTGGGCTTTTTTCCTCCACAAATTTAATTAAATATTTCACTGCATTCCCTTCTTGTTTACATGGCTTCTGGGGAGAAATCAGGATGTGGTTTCTATCATTGCTCCTCCAGAGGTAATGTGTTATTTTTTCCTCTCTTGCTTCTTTTAAGATTTTTTCCTTATTTTTAGTTTTTCTTCAGTTTGAATGCAATATGCCTAGATATAGGTTTGTTTTGGAGAATTTATCCTACTTTGTGTTCTCTGAATTTCCTAGACCTGTGGTTTGGTATCTGACCTACCTTACTTCAAATATTTCTTCTGTTTCTTTGTTTATTTCTTTTCCTTCTGGAATTTAAATTACAAAGATGTTACACCTTTTGTAGTATTCCCACAGTTTTTGAATATTCTGTTCTTTTTTTTTATCTTTTAAATTTTTACCTTATGGTTTTGGAAATTTCTCCTGATGTATCCTCAAGCTCAAAGATGTATTCCTGAGCCATGTCTTATGTATTAATGGGCCCATCAAAGGCTTTTTTCCTGTTCCAGTGTTTTTGATCTCTTATACTTTTAAAAAATTTTCTTAGAATTTCCATCTTTCTGTTTGCATTGCCCATCTGTTCTTTCATGCTGTTTGCTTTACCCATTAGAGCCCTTAACATATTAATCAAAGTGCTTTTATTTTCCCCATCCAACAAATCCAAAATCCCTGCCATATCTGAGTCTGGTCCTGATGTTTGCTCTGTCTCTTCAAACTGTGTTTATTTTTCGCTTTATTATGCCTTCAATTTCTTTTTCTTAATAGCTAGACATAATTTACCATGTAAAGAAACTGTGGTAAATAGGCCTTTAGTAATGTGGCGGTAAGGTGTGGGGAGAGGGAAAGCATTCTGTAGTCCTATGATTTTGCTTCATTCCTTTTTTTTTTTTTTTTTTGCCTAGGCCAGAGTGCAGCGGTGTTCTCACAGCTCACTGCAACTTTAAATTCCTAGGCTCTAAGCAATCCTCCTGGCTCAGCTTCCTGAGTACCTGGAACTACAGGCATACATCACTATACTCAGCTAATTTTTTTTTTTTTTCATTATGTAGAGAAGGGGTCTTCCTATTGCCCAGGCCGGTCTTAAACTCCTAGCCTCAAACAATCCTCCCACCTCAGCCTCCCAAAGTACTACGATTAGAAGCGTGAGCCACTGTACCCTGCCTGCTTCATTGTTTTAATAAGCCTGTTCCTCTTGACTATGAACTTCGCAAGTATTTATTAGTCTCCCCACCTTTGGTGGGACAGGATGACTAGTGCAGGCTAGAGTTGTATGTTTTATTTCCTCCAGATTGGTTTGGATCTAGAAGAAAAAACACAATAATTTAGGCTCTGGTAAAATAGTTTACCTTAAGAGCAGACCTTGTTAAGAAGGACAGAAAGTTCTAGCATATTTAAAAGTGGTTACTTTACCCCTACCCCTACTGGAAGCATATGGGGATTATTCTCTGACATTCTCTTTGATAAGCTAGTTGAGATCCTGAGATAAAGCTCACTAAAGTGTAGTGGCCCTTCTGTGATTAGGTCCTCTTGGAGCTTTTAACTCTCAGACTCGTGCACTCTGAGTCTCCAGCAATTCTCAATTACAGTTTAGATTTTCCTACCCTGGCACTAGTTTATGCAGAAGTTTCTTCTAGTTAATTTCTGCTTTGATAAGTTGTGATTCTATAACTCACTTGTCTGTTTCCTTAATTTTTGGAATAGCAGTTTGCCATGTGACCTTACCTCTGTGACAGATACAAAAACAGTTGCTACTTTTTCAGTTTATTTAGATTTTTACTTATTGTTTTGTCAGAGGGACAACTTCTAAGCTGCTTATATTCCAGTCCAGAAACTGGAAGTCCCTAAATAACATTTTTAGATTTGAATCAGTCTAAATCTATAGCAGTTTGTAAGTTTAGCGTGTTTTATCCAAGCTGCTGTGATTTAGAAAAGTTACAAAATAAAGTTTAGTATCAATATTCAGAAGAAGACCAATAAGCAGAGTTTTTGCTGGAAATACAGGGGATCATACATTAGGATATTCTAAGGTACTCTGAAAATATTATGATATGTTTCAGATAATACACTCTATCCACAATAAATAGTGATTTGTAATAGGAAGTATAAGAACTCATCTAAACAAGTAAGCAAGCAAGCAAACAAACAGACATACACAGAATGGGAGCAAATGGCTAATTTTACTTCCGTGCCAAGCTTGATATTAGGGAGCAAAATAATCCTTAGGCAAATTGTTATCTGCTGATTTTCTCCCTGCTAAACTCAGCTGGCATCCATAGACTATGAATGCATTTCTAAATACTTGCTACCAGAAAAAAAAATGTTTTGAGAGATGTGGGGTTATTTTTAATTAGCATTGTATAAAACCATTCACTTGAAAGGTAAAAAGTATCTAACACTAGATCAACACAGTAGAAAGCTTTGGCTTATCTCTGAGTTTGGAGCCTTAAAATTATCCTAATCTTTATTTGAAACTAAATGTTTACTGTTTAAAAAATATCTCAAAAGGTAAAAAATTTCTTACAGATTTATTTAGATTTATTTATTCTATATTTATTCAAATGCCCATTTTATGTGATCATAAAAGAGTTACAGACTGTTAACACATCTGGAAAGCAGTCTGCTTTTTAACTACCTTTATATAACCTAAGGAGTTTTTTTTTTCTTCTTCTTTTAGGCAGTGAAATGGAAAGGTATTGACTTGCATAATTTATTGATTTAGAATTCTAATAAAGACAAATTTGAAAGAAGTTAAAGAATGAATGAAGTGAAGAGAGACAACATTATGAAATAAACTGAAATGATAAAACATTTGCCATTACCATACTCAGAGAGCTTTTAAAACAGAAGTTGAAAAGAAAGTGCAGCGGCTATTCAGCCAGCTGAAGCACTTTGTTGCAGTATGAACATTTATACCAAAAAAAAGAAATCTTTTGCTTACATTATACTTTATAGTTCATTTTTTTTGCACATAAAGTGTTACAGAATTAACAGATTTATATTGTGTATACTTCTAAATGCACAGATCAGGGAACTGTCTACACTTTGTATAAAATTAAATTAAAATTAAAAATGAATTCAGGCTCAAAAGATGAGGTCATTTACCTAATTTTAAAATGTGAACACAAAGACCTCTGAACTATACACATTCATTCAAATTGTACTAATGATGGAAAACACAAAGAGCACAGCATTTCCAAGGAGCCATAGACATTTCGACCATAATTTTGTTATAATAGTTGTTCCTATTTTGTCTTTGGAGAACTTTCAGTTTTTTAAGATAATCAGCTTAAAAGTGTTTTCGGGCACTACAATTTGTGACAATCGGAACAGTCTTCTAATGGGTCTACAGTGTTCAGATTCAAGCCCAATGCACTTCGTGGTTTGGCACATAAAATGATAATAGAAGTGAAATCTGGTTTAGAACTGTGATTTTTTTTTTTTTTAAAGAAAGCAGTCCCTTCAAATGCTGCATGACATTTACAACTGGCAAATCACCTTCTGTTGGCACTACATTTGCTTCACCAGTGCATTTTTATCCTACAACCACTAAAACGGCACAGTAAGCAAATATATAGGAAACTGAAAGCAAATAAAAATAAAGAAAAAAAACCCAAAAAACTAAATATCATTAACATGCAATTTTAGTTAGTTACATTGAACATTCTACTTTGAATACAGCATGCAAAAAAGGATGGTCCGCTTTTAACATTTTTCTCTCAAGTTTTATGTGGCTGCCTGACATCACACACACACACACACACACACACACACACACACATGCACACACAATACAATAATACTAGAGCAGGTAAATGAGAAAGGACGATAAATTTTATACATAGATTCATGCCTCATGTTGTCACAAGTCCCAAGATAATTTTGGAAATTAATTTTGAATTCCTAGAATAAGGAACCAACATTCAGACACCAGAAAAATGCTAGCAATGCATGCAGATCTGAAACACGAGCCCAAAATGAAGCCCAAGATACATGGGCTTGGGAGCAGAATTAGTCACAGTGTCATTAAGTATGGCATAAACCTCCGAAAAAAGACAGAATGGGGGAAAAGATGGAAAAAAAACCCCACTTTTTTCATTATTAGTCTGGTCTTTCATCTACTATACTACTACTATAGTCTTCCAGAGACCTTCCCTGTTTTTCTAGGTAGGGATAGCATTTCCTATGAAATCTCCATACTGTCTTCCATAGGGGTTGTACTAATTTTCCGTCGCACCAACATTGTAAAAGCATTCCTTTTTCTCTGCATCCACGTAAGCATCTATTTTTTCAAGATTAAAAAAATAATGTAATAACCTTCTACTTGATTTGGTTTACAATTAAAAGATGCATAGTGGTTGATCTTGTTTGACCTGTTTTACTTATAAAACCATTTAATCTTGAAATTAATAGCAATTAAAAGGGGATCAAAGCAGTTAGTTGCTCAAATTACCCATAGTCAATGTTTCATTGTCTGTGTGGCAACCTTAAGTAAAATATGACCCCATTATAGTATAAATTATCAATAGGGAATTAATTAATTCTGTATTTAATTGATATGTAATGCTAAAGTTGTAACTTGTCTGAGATTCTGCATGACAGTTGTTCTTGCTGAAATAATTTTTATGAGTTTTATACTGCCAAATCCAAGAATAGAATACAAAAGTGAATAAAATAATTGAAGATCAAGAATTTGTATTTTGCAAGAATTTTAAATGAGAGACATTTCTTTGTCATATATTTAGAAACCTGCATAAAATCTGTACTACATAAATGCAAATTTACATTTAATTGTCAAAATCAAGATGTTTAAAATTCAGATTCAGGTTTTATAGTCCCTTTCTAAAGCCTTAATTCTATTTTTCATGACCGTATGTAATATGCACATGTACATTTCCATAAGAGAATTAAAAAATAGCAATAAATGTTTGTTGATATGATGGAAAAATGGCCTGCATATATTCTAGTCACAGCCAAGCCAAGCACTTTAAAACCTTATCTCATAAAATTTAATTTTATTTATTATTACAAGCATATTTTTTCTTAAAATAATTTGTACGTAAAAGTATTTTATTTTTGAAACATCTCAAATTAGTTTGGTCAGGAACATTGAATTTTAGCAAAATTTGCATTTTTCATTATGTAGATTTTAAGGGATCTTGATTTAAAATATTCTTTTAATGAATTTCAAAATTTTTATTGTCCATTTGGATTAATAATGCCTGTTGTCACTGGTCATCAAATGAAACATTATCTAATGGACAGTTTAACATAATCCCTTTCTTAATTGCATTTCCTTAAAAAAAAATATATATATATATATGTAAAACAGAATCAAAATGCTGTTTGTATAGCAAAATAATACATTATTGTGTGTTGAGTATTCTCTCCCAACACTACCTGGTGAATTTATTTATTAATAGAAGTCTATACAGGCTTTACTCTTCTGTAGAATTATGCCATTCCATACACCTGAGGTTTTTACCTTGGAGTGAGCCCAAAACTTCAAGTAATTCAATGTAACATTATAATTTCCTACTGTAAGAGATTTTAGGGATAACAGGGGCAACAAAAAGTGCTTAATTTTTCAAATTTAGCCAACAGTCACCTTTACGTTTGTGAAAATGCTCCTTTTCATAAAGAAAAAATATATCCCCAAATTTAGAGAGGTAGAAAATATTAAAGGGATATTGCAAAAATGATCCAGAAGTTCTAGACTTCATGAATATAATTGAGAGCTATATTTTGTAAACAAAATCCAAATAAATAAGATAAAGAAAATAAAAGTGAAATAAATGAAATAAAAAAGATAAATTTATAGCATGAGAATGCTGAGATGAATATGATTAAACATCTGACAAGGAGAATCGAAGTGTATAAGAATGCAATGAACAGTTATTCTGGCAAAAACTTGAAAAACACAGATATATTTTAAATATTATAAAAGTGAATTACTGAAACTAATTAAATAACAATAAGAAAATTATAAGTATCAAATAATCATAAATGAACATAAACAACGTCAACAATATTTGCCCCCAAAAGTACACTAAAGCCAAGTGGCTTCATAGATAAATATTATTTAATCCTCAATGGACAAATCATTCCAATTTTTTTATGTTTCTAGAATATAGACAAAGAACAGCAGAGAAAAAGGCTAAACATTTTTTCTACTCAATAGATAAGACCAAAGCTCCAATTATGACAACACTATATTAATAAATCAATTTTACTTCTAAATACTATTCAAAATATACAAATATAATAATAAAAATCTAATCTATCCATTTATTCTAATTAAAGCTTAATATTATATTTTCAATAGAGTTAATGTTATTGCAAACATTGATATAATTCATTGAATTTGTTGAATTAGATGAGGGGAAGTATATCATTTTTTGAATAGTATAGAAAAAGCATTAGTTACAATACCAACCAATGATTTTACAAAATAATTTTTCAACCAGGGCTAGAATAAATGATGAAAATAATCTGTCAATCGTCATGATGAAATACTTCAAGCATTCCCATTAAAGTAAGGAGAAGGAAAGAATGACAACTTATGTCTACTATTTAAGGATGCTCTGAGGGATATCATTTATAATAAGACAAAAGCAGATGTCAGAGTATTAGAACAGTAGTATTAAAACTGCCATTATTTTTGCAAATGACATAATTAACTTTATTTTTAACAAAAATATACTAATTATTTATGTTCCAAAAGTTCAAAATGATAGTGGGATAAGATAAATATGAAAAATACTACAGGAGCTCTGACATTTTCCAGGAAAATTAGTTAGAAAAAAGGTTTCATTAGAATATAAAGAGATAAAATAATTAACAAAATGGTTATCAAAATATTTTCAAAGCATATGTAAAAAATGTATAAATACTACTAAGTGGAGTTCTTTTTACCATGACAGGATATGCTATTCCAAAAACAACGTTCCTGCTGAGAGTAAGTAGAAAAATGGATACACACACATGCTTAATGAAGGTAACAAAGAGCTACCGATTAGAATTTGAAAACACATAGCAAGATTTGACAGAAAGAAAAAGAGAATTTAGATAAATCCCCAAACATAATGAGGGATGGAGGGATTTACCACAACTTTTCTCAGTATCTGATGGAAAAAGCAGACAGAAAGTATCTGTAAGAATGTAAAAAATTTTACTTTAATGAAAAGATACTGATACATATAATACTATTGTGCTCAACAGCTGCGGAATACACATTATTATCCAGTGGACATGGAACCATTATCAAATTTGACCATATATTGGGCTGTAAACAAGTATCGACAAACTTCAAAAGACTGATATCATATACAGCCCATTCTCCTACGTACTACAATGAAAATAAGCCAAGAATCAATTACAAGTAAATAACTAGAAAATCTCCCAATTTTTGAAAACTGAGAAATACTTTGTTAAATCATGTATCAAACAATAAATCATAATAAATAGTAGAAAATATTATGAGTTGAATAAAATGGAAATACTACATCTTAAAACTTGTGAGACACAGCTAAAATATATGCATGGTTTTTCAGCCTTAAATTCATTTACGTAAAAACTACAAAAAATAGAACACAATTATCAACCTTAAAACATTAAGCATCCACCTTATGAAATTAGTATGATCATGGTATCTCCCCTACCAGGTATGTGTACCATCTTATTGCATTAGTAAAAGAACATGAAATTAAATCCAAAGGAGAAAGGTAAGATAAAAACTGAAATTAATAAAATTAATTTTATTAAAATAAAATTAGCCAAAAAACATGCGACAGAGATGATCAACTATGTCTAAAGTTGTTTTTATGATAGAGACTAATAAAAGTGGTAACACTGTGGTAAAACCGATCAGAAAAAAGTGAGTGCAAAACAAATGAGCACAAATTCAAGACTGTATTACTGTAAAACTTATAAAAACTTCTTAAGAGTATATTATAAAAAAAAAGTCCTGTATAGATTCCAGTTATCAGCCATTTAATGGATGTGTAACATGAGAATATTTTCTCCCATTCTGGAGGTTGTCTATTTGCTCTCATGACAGTTTCCTTGTCTGTGCGGAAGCTTTTTTTAATTTGATCAGGTTGCATTTATTTATTTGTTGATGCTGTGATTGCTTTGGGGTCTTCTTCATAAATTCTTTGCATCAATACATGAGTGGATTAATAAAATGTGGTAGATGTATACCATGGAGTTCTACTCAGCCACAAAAACAATGGTGATATAGCACCTCTTGTATTATCCTGGGTAGAGCTGGAGCCCATTCTACTAAGTGAAGTATCCCAAAAATGGAAAAACAAGCACCACATGTACTCACCATCAAATTGATTTTAACTCATCAGCACTAAAGTACACATATGCTAACAACATTCATCAGGTGTCAGGCAGATGAAACAGAGGAGGAGGGGATGGGTATATACACCCCTAATGGATGCGGTGTGCACCATCTGGGGGATGGACATGCTTGAAGCTCTGACTCAGGTGGGGCAAGGGCAATATAGGTAACCTAAACATTTGTACCCCTGTAGTATGCTGAAATAAAAAAAATAAACCCTTAAAAAAATGAATGCATCAGTTTTAAATTAAAGTAAACCAATTTCCTTGGAGTCTGGAGGGAATCCAGTTGAGGTGTGCAGATGTTAAACTCAAAGCGTGATCAGTGAAAATGGAAGCAGCATTTAAACATAAGAAAAACAAAAGGTAATATTTCTAACATTTTATCCTGGAGTTTGTACATCACAAGGTGTGTTTGTAGGGTCTCAGGAAAAATGCATTAGCAATTTCATTGAGTTCAAGTCAGAATAATCAGATGAAGAATTGGAAAACATTATTTGCAGACTTGTAGCCAGGAATGAATTCAGGATTCAGTCCAAATTGCATGACCTCTAAAATTATCAAAAACCTGTCTTCAAGAGTATATTTCAGAGTCCTCCCTATAAATTTTATTGAAGAAGCAAATTTTGGACTGTAGCTAGTTGAAATCTCTTTATGAGAACAATCAAAATAAAATGATAATTGTCTGGGTATGACAAAAATCTAATAATTGCCATGGTTAAAGAGAAAAGTTACAGAAAATTTGGTCATTCCTTGGACACAAAAAAATTTAACATAATAACTATAATTACTAATAACATATAAGAAAACATATCAGAATTTTATACAATTTTGGGAACACATTAATAGCATATTTATATAAATATAACCCAATAAAGTTAAACACCATTTTATGTTTGACAATGCCTCCTGTACAGTTTTAACATACCAAATAAGTTTAATGTGTCTCTCTTGGACTTTAAATGGCTCTAACATTAAAAGTTAGTTTGAGGTCAAAAAGGCAGAAATTAGAGGTTTGATTTTAAAAATTTCGTCAAATACCAATGATTTAAAACACTTGTTATCAGCAAACAGGATCACAGGTTACTGCAAAATAACAGTTATTTATTCAGCCAGAATGATAATTCAAAGATTTTCAAAGGTAAAGACTTCATTCTTTGGTAGAGAAAAGTCTCAGTTTCCCAAACAAGACCTAATAAAGACAAACTGAAAAACAAATTAATAAAAAAGCAAACTGAATCTGTCTCTCCTGCTTTGTCCCCTCTTTTTATAGTTTACTCAAAGGGTAGAAAAAAATCTTCTACTATCTCTATTAATATTACATACAAATTTTGTTTAAAGAATAAATCCATTTTTTATCTTTGTATTAGTGTATTATAATAAATGTTGAAGTTAATTTTAATAAAACCTTATAAACAAATCTATTTAATCTTGATCAATTTGACCATAAATTAAGATTTTCATAAGCATTTTATAATTTTTACTATTTTTTTCAACTTTTGTGTCCATTTAATCTGTCATTTTTCAATTTATTTTATTTAAAACAATTTCTAAAAAATTTAAATTTAGCAAAATTGTTTTCCATTTAATAAAATCCACATTTCTATGTCTTTTTATAACCATGTTTTTAACAAAAAACAGATCTTACTTTTAAAATATAGTTCCCACATAAAATTGTTTTTATTTTTAACTAGTAGTTTTGATTACATATATAAGTTAAAATGTTAACTGTAGTAACCCTAATTTTTAGTGAAAAACCTAGTAGGTAAGCAATTTTAATTACATCTTTGATATTGAGTTCAGGACAAAAGACAATGTCTGCATTGCCTAATCATTATTAGCACAGCTGGGCCAGGAAAGATGGGCCAGTGTTTCTTATTTAGGCCTCATCATAACCTTAAGGCTTCAACATAAGTGGATAGACAAGTTAAGCAAGTATTAAAAATACCACAGAATACTTTGAAATTAAAGAAAAACCACTGAAGCAATTGTATGACCTTAAACCATTTAGCTAAGATGGTATAAAATTGCCTGAGAAGTATGTTCAGAAAATGAGTGTCTAAATTAAATTTTGAAGACATTTTTTTATTTTACCAATAATTTTAAATTTATTTACCAATAAATTTTAAATTTATTAAAGATTACTAAAGTCATGTGACCATGAAAGACATTTGGGCTTATTTACTTAATTTATAACATATTCATGTGTACGCAAGACCCTTACAGCCTTGATTTTAAAAATGTAGCCATGAGACTGGCAAAACTCACCAGTAAAAAAAGGACAGATGGATTAAAACATGCCCCTGAAATAGAGCAAGTTACAGTTTATTTGTTTTACACATGGCCCAAAAAGCCCTTACTGAATTTTAGAGGAAACAGAGTATCAATGGACATTCTAAAGCACACACAGAGAAAATCCAAGCCCCTTTAAAGGAGTTTGGATGTGCTAGAAGGAAGACCAAAGCAGATGTCAAGGCAACCTAAAATCATGGAAATTCACAATGGGAATTTGTAAGGAGACCAACTTCACTTAGATAGGTAGCACTGAATTTCAGGTCCTCAAAAGAGCGAGATGCCATGGGATTGCCATGGGACTGAGCCACAAATAGCTTTTATATCACACTTTCTTACAAAAACGTTTCTCTAAATGTTCAAATCACACCCTTTCTTATCTAAGGCCCAAAGAAAGGAGAAGCCTTTTGTAGTGTATTCAGCTTTCTCTAATATTGTTATTCTTTCCTAGCCATGGCACACGCCAAGGTCAAATTTTCTCACAAGAAAAAAATAATTTGTAATATCCCCAAAAGCCATAGAGATCAGATAACACAGTACAAAAGAGAGTGGAGTTTTATAACTGAGAGTAACCTGTTCATGACTCTTTAGACTCCATAAGGAAAATATTAAGAACGCCCCCCACACACACACACGCAAAGTGGTAAGTAGTGCCTTTTTCCCCGCTGAGTTCCTTAAGAGTTCTAAGTCATTAGATGTTCCATCTACATTTTTTAAAAAAAATATGTACCAAAAACCACAAAGAAGAAAGAGGAGTAGGGAGGAGTAAAAGTAAATTGGAGCAGATTTTAGCTGGAGCAGTCATTCATATTTTTTAGGTTCTCAACTAAGTCAATCGTTTACACACAGATGCCCTAAAGGTTCATATGCCTCCCACAGGCAGAAGAAAACAGGAAATTAAAGGTTGTTTATGGAAAGGAAAAGTTGACAAATGACAAAAGTTACACAAACATCAAACCAAAACAGATTTATTTCCTGACTGGGAATCTAGCCACGCATGGCTGCTAAAGTGAAAACACAGAATTTTCAATACTAGGGCACAAAGTGAACTGGCTTGTCGTCATTCCTCATGGAGCAAATATTTCTGCAGGAGCAGCATGCAAAGAATTTTTATCCTTTAGGTCAGATTTTGCTCTTTAATTTTGTTGAGAGAATTTTAAGACTAGTTGTTCACAATTATGACTAGTTGTCCACAGTCCCTTTAATTCTGTAAAGAAAGTATAAAAAATCTCAGGACCCCCCAAATAATTAATTATGCCAAAGGGGAGAACTGAGCCTGAGATTTGAGGCACATAAGCACTGCCATCATATCCCCAATGAGACACAGGGATATGCTTTTCAGTAATGAAACTGCTTATAAAATAATTAAGAGGATATTTTTGGTCAACAGAGTATGGGAGGAGAAAGGAAGCCTAGCTAGCAAGCAAGGTGGTCTCTTTCTTTTTCAGGAAAAAGAAAAAGAAAAAAAAAAAAAAAAGAAATGAAAGGTCTTAAAAAAATGAATAAACAGGGTTTTGGGTTTTTGTGTTTGTTTTTTGTTTTTTTGTTTGTTGGTGGACAGGCAATGCGGAGGTAGGAGGGTAGCTTGGCTGGCAAGGTGGTCTTGTTATGCAGATAAGACTCACAATAACAGCCAACAGGGAAATGTTTTTATGCAGACCTATAAGGGTGTCAGACTTTCAGTAAACCTATTTTAGATCAAACAGGCAGGGACTGGCTGCATTTAACAAAGATTCTTTACAGATACAAATTTCTCTACCAGCCTCCCTGCCTAGACAGCCTTACAGCATTATTCCTTTTTGCCATAGCCAGATCAAAGTATGTCAAAGAAATGTATTTTGGGGTAAAATATTTCTTATTTACTTCAGCCCTAAAAAATCCCTACAAAATATACAGAACTTATGAGTGCAGGCCAAGTACAACTTTATGATTATAGCCTAAATAAACTCTTAAATGTTGATTACAAGTTTGTATCTATAGGTGCAAACCAAGGAAGAGATATGATCACTGTGCTACCCTCCCAGAGAAGATCACAACATTGATTATTTCCTCTACCCTCTTTTTTGAATGCTCATGAAATCTTATGTAGATTTGCTGAGCACAAAATAGGACTTTGCAAGAATATCAATTTCCTCACTGCTCACCTCCTTCACCCCTCCTTTTTTCTTGTGCACACCTTTTTTCCTTTAAATACAAACTTTTCAACCTCTTCTAGGAGCGAGCTCACCTAGAACACATACTCTGTGAGCTGTACTTTTCCTAGGTGCATCCTCAAAATCTTGGTTTAATAAACCTCAATCGAGTGTGACTCTGATTTTGTCAATCATTTAAGTAAATAATTCAATTCCTCTATCAATACATATAAGACAATTTTTTAGAATAGGAGATCTCTAACATCCATCTTTTTTATTTTAAAAGATCCATCTTTTGGCCATTATATTTTGTCAATGGAAAAGAAGCCAAATTCTGTAAAATAATTTAAAGAGGTTTATTCTGAGTCAAATTTGAAGACCATGACTCAGAGCCACACCCAAGAAGCCTTGAGCAAGTGGACTGGCTGTGGCTGGGTTACGGTTTGGTTTTATACATTTCAGGGAGACAAAGGTTTCAGGTAAAATCATAAATCAATACGTGGAAGGCATACATTGGTTTGGCCCAGAAAGGTAGGCAATCGAGAGGCAGGGGGTTTACAGATTATAGGTGGGTTTAAAGACTCTTTGACTTGTAATTGGTTAAAGACGTGAAACTTTTGTCTGAAAGCTTGGAATGTTAAGATAAGTAAGTCTGTAAATCAGAGAAAAGACATGGGACATATATTTCTTGTGTAAATTGAGGATCTGCAGGGTTGTCTTACATGGCTTTAGGTCTGTTAATGAGTTACAAAGGATATCTCCAAGAAGGGAGGGGGGCATGCATGATGAGGCATGTCTGACCTCCCTCCTCCTGGCAGGCAATTTAGTTTTAGGATATTCCCTTGGCCAGGAGGGGGTCCATGCAGTCAGCCATTGTGGGTGTGTGGGGGGGTAGTAGCCTTTAGATTTTATTTTAGTTCACAGTTTACATGATGTGCTTGTTCCAGAGCAACTTAATCCAATGAAACAATTTCGAAGATTGTTCTTTCTCCAAGAAATAGACTAAAACAGAGACAAAGAAAAAAGAAAGAAAAACCCTTATAAATGGGACTTTTCATGGCAAATACTTTTGAGAGCTTACCACATTTGGAATAAAAATAAAAATATCTTGGGTTACCAGCAATCCTTATGCTGGCCCTAAATGCAAGCCTGACAATTTGTGTCCCAAGGATGATGAAAATCAAGAGAAAGGGGTTCCCACATGGTCACAAGGCAAGCTCTTAAGGACATAAAGCAAGGTGAGAGGGAATTTTATCTCATATTCCTCTTTATTACAAAACAGCACAGAAAGAGTAACAAAAAATACACTATTTCTAGGAAGAAAAGAGATCAAAACAATATGAATTTATATCACAAAGTATCAAAAGTCCCTGCACTAAGACTAGTCACACAAATCCCTTTTCTCCCATCAATCAAAAGAGACAAACAATGATTTTTGCTGTCTGCTCAACTGGATTTTGCAAAAAGGCCGGTATGCCTGGCTGCTAAGAAAAATTTTTGCCTGTTTTACCAGCTGATCAGGTTCTTGAGCTTTTTCTACCGCAGTTTTTCAGAAGAACAGAGCCAGCATTAAGCTGTAGGGAACAAATACTTTTTCCCCATAAAGTTTCACCAAAAAAAAAAAAAAATCATTGACAAGAGGCAGATTGACTAATTCAAGAAAATTATATTTAAATCAATTTTTAACATCTATACATGATAGCCTTTAGAATTAAAACATAGCAAAACAGATTTGGGAGAGAGAAGAAAAAGAGGGTAGCAAAGGTGATTTTGTTATGTAGATAAAGCCTCCAAGTTAGTATTCCTCAGGGAAAATAGGTAGTAAGTGTTTCCTTTTAAACCTTTAATGGTGAGGGACTCTCAGATAATTTTTTCCAGTTCAAAGTAAAGAAATTCTTGGCCGTATTGATGGAGATTCTCTACAGATGTAAATATTTCCCCCACAAAAGACAGTTTTCTAGCAGTCATCTCAAAATATGTCAAAGAGATATATATTGTGGTAAATTATTTTGATTATTTTTGGACTGGCTGGTGTATTGCAGCTGTGGGGGTTTTAGTCAACTTAGTGGCCTCACTTTTAATATTAATAATTTAGTTGGACTCTTTTAATGTAAGACAGACTACGACCAAACACAGGGAAAAAAGCAATCGCACAATTAATATATTGTTGAGATCTCGAAGCATACAGATAAGTTATAGCCAATTGAAAATAAATGTTAACCTTCGAATTTCTTGACAAAATAAACCTTGGATTGCAAACCAAAAAATTTTTGGAGACCTAGGAACCTTGGGAGAGAGCCACCTTTTGGCCTCAGCAAAACTTGCAATCACTTAAATTTCTAGCTAGTACCTTAGCCCCAATGAGAGAAAGTTCTGCAAGTCAAAAATGGTTCTACTCTGAGGGATCCCTTAATGTGGTTGCCATTTGTCAACCCAAATAAGTGATTCAGGCAAGAATCTCAATCAATTGATCTTTATTAAGCCAAATTGAAGACACACCTGGAAAAACAAGAACTACAGGCAGAACTGCGGCTGTTTTTCTGAAAGGAAAACTGGGACCTTCTGGACTTAAAGGCATACACAGAGAGAAAAAGAAGGGGCTCTGAGGCAAAGTGGTTATATTGTTGCGAAGCCCAGGAAATCTACATTTTACAAAAAATAAGAAGAATGTTAGAAGAAAAAAAAGGGAGTGAAGGAAGTATTAATTATATAGATTTCTCCGGGTAGGTGGAAGAATGTCTGCTTCTGTGTGTTCCCAGTTATTTCAACTATAAAGGTAAACGTGTTTTTCATTATTAGTGTGAAACTGAACAGGCTTTAGTTTTAGGTGATAGACATAGTTATAATTTGCATGTTCTTGCTTATGGAAGGTCAGCGAGAAATTTTCTTAAAGGATTATCTGTGGGGCCAGTTCTTCACAGGTGCCTGAGGCCTTTACCTTCTCTTTTGCATAAGAAATTGGAGGAAGCCCTGATATTTTGATTTTCTTTTTACATGTTCATCACCTACTTAAACTATCCTCTCTAAAGTGACTCTTAAGCTTTGATAAAATTTTACTATAATTTTAATGTTATAACATTAATGGCAGTGGGGATAATATTAGGGTCTCTGGCACATCACAGGTCCTAGAGTGTTTCAAAATGCCAATAGAGTAAATTACGGGAACTGGGATTGAACATTTCTAGACGTCCAGGAATGTTAAACAAACAAACAAACAAAAATTACAAGAATGTAAAAACAAGCCAACAAATGAACAAAAACACTTATTGCTGTTACATTCTATGTCATTTATACTATTTTAGATGCAAGTGCAAGAAAGCCCAATTCAAATTGCCCTAGACAAAACAAAATAGAGAATTTTGTTTAATATAGAAATATTTGGAACTTGGGCAAGTTTCAAGGACTCTAATAATGTTTGCAGAAACTGGTCTCTTTCCATCTGGGCTTTTATTTTCTCTATGTTATTTTCATTCTTAGGCTCTTCTTTTATAAGGTGAAGATGGCTACCAGCAGTGTCAGGATTGTATCATTCTAGTTCAAGTCAAGAAGAACAGATATTATTTTGCTCATAAAATTATCCACTAAATCCCCAAAATTATATCCCATTCATTATGATTGGTATACATGAACACTCCTGTGCTAATTGGGATATTATTGGGTCATTGTCCAGGCTTAAGTCATGCCGAACCTTGGACCTAAAGATGTAATAATGCATAGAGCAAAGCAAATATTGAAAAGAAATGAGAGAGAGAGGATTTACCCCAAATTTAATCTTTTATCTTCTTAAGGAGAAAGAGTAGTGGATGCTGAACAACACAACAAATGTGCACTGCAATTGAGAGCATGGACTCAGCACAAAGAGTGTTTCCATCTGTGTCATAAGTCTACGATTTTCTTGGTATCTTCTTTCCACAAATTGTACTACCTTCTATGTTTACTTTGATTTCAGTGCCCTAGTGGTATAATTGTTCGTACAACTCTCCAACTCTGTATCAGTTTCTGTCCTTTTGTAGCTAGTATATAAAACTTGTCTATGTTGCACAATTTATTTTTACTAAAATATGGGTATAATTCATCACAAAACTTTTTCCTGTTCTAAAACATTTTTAGAAATCTTCAGAATAGTCTCACAGAATGAGTTTGTGCTTGAAATAGTAAATGTGTTCATTTTACTTTCCTCTGCCATATATTAAAATAAAATATATAATAATTTCACTACTAAATAATTCATAAATAACTTATTTTACTCAAACGTTTTCTCCTTTATGATTATTGGCACTAATTTCCAAAATCCTGTACTAAAAATAGGCTTGCAAAATGCATATAATTTAAACAAATTAACGTATCATTCTGTAACGGAGGGAAAGGCCTGAAGAAAAAAATATATTTCTTGTCTCTTTAAAACTTCTTCCACTCTTTTTGAGAACTGCAGCTTAGCCTGTATCCCTGAAGCAGGTTAAGTCCTTTGTTAGATGACTCAGCCCTCACAGGCAGTGCCAGCCCCTCAGGTGGGCTGCTGGCAGAGTTCACAAGCTTTATCTTTGGCAAAGATGGGATGGCTAGAATAGTTATTCACAATAGCCTAGAACTGAGGAGCTCTCCCTTTAAAAGCTCTGTATTTCTGCTTATGTTCAGGACATATGGATTCTGAGATGAGAAGGTCTACCATTTTTCCTCCTTTGCCAGTAAAGTAATAAAGCTTCTCTTTCCTCCTTTCCAAACAACTTGTCCTCGTTCTGTTGATTTGGCCTCATGGATAAGTGCCGAGTTTTTGATAACAATTATTATTGTTTCATCTGTTCTACTTTGGTTATCTATTTCCGAATTAGAGATAGCAGCTCGTTAAAATTATAGCTTAACATATGTAAATGAAAAGAGCTATTGGTGGTTAATCTGATATTTCTTACAACCTTCCGAACAACAGAAGATTGAGGGAGAAATGAATATGTGTTATTCATATATATGATTAGTACACAGAAAAAGCAGAGTAAAAACATGTTACTCTTTAGTAATATCTGTTGTATTTCATATTATGCTTTACACATAATAGGTACTAGAAAATATTTAAATTCACATATAATATAAAGTGAAAAAAAAGGTTATAAGTTGATTTGCATGTTTTTAACCAAGTTTAAATATCACAACCATCACGCTTCCAGTAAGACTAAGATTGTTGATCCCTGAGCAAGCAGCATAGAACCACAGAGAATAAAAGAGTGCTGTTTAGGATGCAGAAAATGAATCAGTTCAAATATTGACTTTTTTAAGTAGGATTTCCATATATCACAATTTCTTCTTTTTCTTACGGTTTGTGTAAGAGTGTGTGTTGGGGATAGAGGGTCACTCATAACTATCAGCCAGTTGGTCACCCTACAGTGGGCAACAAATCACCATCATCACTATTACAGTTATTTATTTGCTTGTGCATTTTAGTAAACTGTTGCTACTCTACAAGGTTCATTTGCCCACTGCCCAAGAGGAAGCCAAAATGCTGAGACAGCAGGATTCACGGCAGAGTAAGAATTTATTCTGCATAGTGGAATAAAGTGGGTAGATGGGAGAAATTTCTTAAATCCACCTCCCTGAGAATTTGGGAGACATGTTTTTTAAAGATAGTTTGGCGTACACAATTGAGTCTACTAATTGGCTGGGTTTGGGGAAGAACCATAGGGTTGTAGAAATTGTCTTCTTTGCTGACCAGATTCTTGGGTGGGGGCCATAAGATCAGTTGAGTCAGTTCCTGGTATGGGCCACTGGTCTGTGTGGGTCAGCCATTCCACTGGAATGTGGGACCTGGAAGATACCTCAGAAACTACCCCTAGGTTTCAAAAAGGTGATATTATCTATGGAGAAAGGTGGTGTCAACTTTATTGTTTGAATGTGGCACTATTAATATAATACAGTTGATAATATTTTGCAAGGATGCATACTGTTTGTAAAATATGAACTCGTAGTTAAGTTTAATGCAAGTTTAAATTAAAATAGGGTTTTACTGGAATCTTGGCATTTGAAGGCATATGTTAAATGGTATGTTGGGAGACTTGTCAGAGGTTGAGGAAATACGAAAGGTAGAATGAAAAAAATAAGGCCAGTATAGGAGGGCTTTACTTCTCAAATCAAAGTCATAAAAGAAAAAAAGTTTAAAAACCTTGATGTTATAATATCACATGAAGGAAACATAATAGTAAAAAGAAACTTCATGTTAAAAATTGGGAAATGCACCTTCTCACACATTAAGTGGTTTACCAAGAGTGTTATTCTTCTTGCCTTGCTCTAAGAGCAAACTAAATAAAAGACAATATTAAAGCTAGCTTTATAAATGCAGGGTTGGGAACTCTCAGGGATGGATGGTTGAATGTCAGAACAAATGCAACCTCTAATGAGCTAACTTCAAATTAAGTACAGGGCTGCCTCAGAACATTCTTGTATTTTATTTAATGTCGTCTTCACTCTGATGAATATTATATACAAAAAAGATATAGCCAGCATAACTAATAAATGATACCCATGAGCAAAGGCAGAAATGTTGAAAATGGTTTGCTTTATATGAATAATCAATAACCATGAAATAATTCTAGCCAAATAGCTTTGTCCACCCAGAAGAATCATCATACAAATTCAAGCAGCAGGGACGTATTTAACCAACTCTGCTTCACATTTTTAAACCTGACCTCCCACTGTTCAGGGTTATCTCGTTTTACAAAATTTGCAACTCTGTATTCTTTGAGGCTCTTGGTGGAAATTGCATCTTGCTTTGCCTGTTGCTGACATATTTGCTGATATGAAGCCTCCGTGCACATCTTTATCCTCCTTTTATCCTTCTTTCTGTTATTTTCAAAACTCTAGAATTCAAGGTTATGAAAAATTTACAGAAAGAATTGAACCTCTCTTTAGGGTGTGAGAGATCCTAAAAGAAATCCTATATTTTAAATTGCTCTCTTGTCATTTTTGTGCAGAAAATCTTGACATTTAATATTGATGTTCAACAAGAAAAATTTGGATTACTATAGCTTTAAAATATTTATAGAGCTAAAATTACACTGTTTTATAAATAACACAAATTTCAAAGCCTTGATTTATCAACATTACAGAAATTTCTAAGACATTAATCTAACATAGCTCTCTGGTTCTCTCTAGTTTTTAAGATTACAAAATAAATATATCCATTGAAATTTAAATGCTAAACCACAATTATCCTTGATTTCGGAAAACAAATACTTTTCCAACAAAAAATAAAGCAAATAATCTAGCAATGATTTGGACAGGATATTTGTAAATTAGTCAATGTATTTTGAACAAAAATTTTTCTTATTAATTTGCAGAATGCATTTTGGTCAAGTAATTCCTCCTGCTCTATATTTTATGTTTTATTACAAACATAATACAAAATCATTAATAAAAATTTTTATTTTGGCATTATTAATACCTTATTTCATTTTAAGACAGGATTCCAAGTAAACAACATGTATATATCATGCCATAATTTATAGTATGTTTTAAAATAATTTTGAAATTGAACCACATTTATCATCTATTTACCTCAAGCCTCTCTATCAATGCTACTTACCTTTCTACTTTTCAAGTTTTGTTTCTCTTTCTTGACATACTACATTTAAAATAAAACATGAAACTATTCTTTCTGGATAAGGTTATGGTAACAACTTTGAAATGATTTTGGTAATTAAAAAATCCAGAATTGGCAATTTGCTAAGAAAGAATCCAATTTGGCAATAAAGATACATGTATCTATGAGATGCTAGCCAAAATTGTATAGGATATGGTTTTGTTGAGTAAGTTTTAAACAAATATGCATCATTGCTAATATTAACTTCCATTTTTTCATGAACTATTTAAACAGGGACTTTAATTCAGAATATATAGCATTGAGAAATATTACACTTGAAATTACTTATCCCATATGGATAGAGTCCAAATATTGTATTAAAGTCGATTAACCTGTTTAGAACATATCACATAAAACTGATCAATGCATTCTTTCTTTACTTCAAATATAAAAATGTGTTTTAGGTCTTAATGCAAAAATAATGGGGCAGCAGCACCTTTTTTTCCTCATAGATAAGATTATGTAAGAGATTGTAGATAATGCTTGTTTAAAAATTGGTAGAGAATATTTCTAATCTAAAGTAAATATTACTTATTTTACTAAGAAGTTGATTAAACCAGTTCTTGAAGCTTACTTCAAATCACAGTATTTAGTTTATCATATCAGAGGCATGAAATTAATTCCTAAGATGAATTTAGAGACATCACTATTCATTTTTAGGAAATGCAGATGCCATTCCTTTGAAGAAATCTATTTGAATAGAAAAGATGAGGAAACTAACTAAAAAATACAGTATAAAACCTGATAGCCAAGAAATGAATTCCAAAGGAATAAACACATAGAATACCTCAAAAAAAAAAAAAATACTGGTTTCATCATGTCAACCTAAATCTCAAGGGTATTGGGGGTAATATATCTTTTAGGACATGTAATCAAGATCCATAATAATTTCATTGATACCAGCTCAGGTATATTTCTGGCTGAGTCCCACTGCACTGCTGAAACTGAATTCTCATTGCATGACCTGTTAGGCTACAGTTTGAAGGTTCTGAAAGAAATTTGGTAACATTCTCCCTAGGCTTTCAAAACATAAAGTTGTATATTGCATAAATCCATCATTGAGATTGGATAGCTTTATGGTAAAATAGATTGTGGTGCCTCTGTTACAATGAAGAAGACAGAATTCATTCTTGAAAATCATTCTTGAGATCATTCAGTCTCTTTTTTTTCCTACTAGTGAAGATGTGCAAACTTACTTTAGTTAAAATAAAATTTTAATTCTTTCCCATAGAATTTCTTATGATAACCTTGTAGAAGTCAATTAGTACTGTGAAAAATTTATTCCATCCACTTAAATGCAGGGTTAGTGGTATAGAGGGCTATGACTGAGAATCATGCAAGACTAGTGTTATTAGCTGGCTTATGTAAACAACTTAGGCAGTATGGAGATAAGGATCTTATCTGAATATTTATTCAAACTGCACCTTGCTGATTTTATGGTTTGTCTTTTCTGTAAAGTTTCTTTCAAGGAAGTAATACCTTTGTGACATTTTAAATATGACAAGACAACTGGTTTTTCAGTTATTAAAAAATAAAATTTTAATATTTAGAACAAACAATGACTTTCTAATGTCCTTGGAAACTAGGTTCCACAGATGTTTATTTGATGGGCTTATAGAAACTAAGTTTTA
>RJWJ010004553.1:0-11735 GCA_004363605.1 Indri indri
CTGGAAGAGGGAGTGGGAATTGGGAGAGGCAGGAGACACAAGAAATGGAGACAAGTCAAAAGGTCTGATCAAGTCTCGTTTATTGGCAGCAGGGCAGAGGCTTAAATAAGGCAGAGAGAGGAAGTAGAGGGGCGGTACTTTCCAAGGTGGGAGTTTCCACATCACACATCATATTGGAGAAATAGAAACTTACAGGCTTGCAGGAAATAGAAACTTACAGGCTTAGCATGGGCCTAAATGGCCATCTTGAGTGAGTTCCCTTCGGGACTCATGGCCCTGGACAGCAGAGTGTGACTTTGAATGAAGAATAAGGTTATTCACCTTTAAGTAGACATATTTATTACCGCCTGGAGGACCTTTTAGTACCTTTAAGGAATAAAATGTAATGGAACTTGCTCTAAATGTTATCTAGAGGTGAAGGAAGAACTAATTACAGAGAATATATTTAACTTAACAGAGACAAAAATAAAGTTGCTTTATGATTTCATTGCATGGATTGTAGTTTTTCAGTATAGTGACTAGCGGTATTTTTTTTTTTTTGGCTTTGCAAATGTAATAAGTATATCATTACATGCAGAGGATGTATAATTCACAAAATTTGAAAGAAAATTAGTTGTACAATGTAAAAAAACTTGATATGTTTTCCACTTTATTAAAACATCTAAAACAAATGCTAATTTATTATTATAAAATTAAGTATATTTTTCTTTGAAATGTTCCAGATTTCATTTAACAATGTTGTCTATGAGCTGGCAGTAGCCCGGTAATACTGGAAAATAAAGAGAACATCATTGTCATTAAAATTTGACATAATGTTTTTCCTTTGAAGTGAGAGTTATTATAAATATCACCTTATTTCACAAGCTTTTCATTGAAACTTTAGAGGATTTTAGTAAATCTGGCAACTTTTCAAAGAAGTAAAAATGTTATGAAATGGAATTTTAAGCATTTTATTTCTTCATGGCCCTTTCATCTCACTGCAGCCATCAAATCCTCATAGCATACCTCATGGGTAAGGGCATTTATTGCTGTTATTTGTTTTTATTTTGTGTCTTCAAAGTTATTCTAGCAAAGTGTATCTGGGACTAAGATTTCACTACAACTACTGACATATTAAAAAAATAGAAAAAAATAGTTTTTAGGGAGCAAATACTTTTGAAAAATTTAGATTACAATGCACCAATTTTCTGAGCATTTGCAGCTTAACGTTATTGAGATTTCTCTCTTTGTTCTCTCCTAGTCATCTCTAAATGTTTATAAAAATATTGCCCATTTACTGGGCTCTTCATATGTCTCAGGAATGAGCCTAGAAACTTTATATATATAGTAATATAAAAATTTAGAGAGTTCAAATAACTTTCCTAGCAGTGAATTATGATGGAGCTGGAATTTGTGTGGGACTCTGACTTTAATACTAGTAACTGCTACTCAATATTAGCCTCATTTTGATGGTCAGGTATAAGAGTTCTATGCCATTCATTCAGTAATTTACTTTAGATATTTAAAAAATGCCTTCTAGAGTTAATGTTTGATCCATTGCCTTTTAACTTATGTGACAAATTTGCAAACAGTTCAACTTACCCTACAACTCAATTCAGTTGTGTAGAGAAAATGTAGGCTACTTGGGAGGTATTACATGTTAAGTATCAATCAAGAGAAGAAGAATGATGATGAGGAGGAGAAACATTCACATATCTCCATCTGGTAAACTTATTGGGATAAAAGTAATTTACACTTTTATTTTAAGAGATTCAGTTTATCTTAAATTAAAAAAAAATAACACATTCTCTTCTTCCTTGTGCATAATCTAGCAAAATTTGTGTCTTAGTAGATGAAGGATGGTAGGAGTTGAGCTTCCAGTGACGCCATCACATCAAGGATGCCCTAGCGTTCTGGGAAGATGTGATCTCTTTCTGCTTCCTCTTCAGCAATATGTCCCTTATTCACCTCCTTGTCGCTTGCCTTGCTGACCCTTTTAATACAAGTCCAAAGCTGGTACAAACCACAGACTGTTATTACTTCTGGCTCTTATTGCCTAGTTGTGCTCCTGGCTGACCAGCCTGTCCTCAGTTTCTGTGGGCTGCAGACCCTGGGATCTCCACCTTGTCTGTCTTTCAAGCCACTGCCTGGTGGGGAACCTGCCCCTTCCCTCTCCCATACGGGGACTTCAGTCCAGGCGACAGGGAACCACATGCTGTCTCAGGTCTGCATTCGACAGGGAACCACACGCTGTCTCAGGTCTGCATCCTGGGCCTTGGATCCTCCCTCTGCATGACTGAACTGGCCCACCAATTCAATGTAGTGAGCCTCCCGGTTGTGGGTGAGGAGGGTAGGAATTGAGTTGGCAGGTAGGTGCCCTGAGATTACGCTTTTATGTAATTATAGATGGGGGCTAGGGTTACAGGAGATCCCACTGCACTTAATGTGACCCTCATATATCTAACCCATTGTCCTCCGCTCTGTCCTTGCATATGTCATCATTTTTCATGGCAAGATTATTCACATTCTAAAGGGAAAACACTGTGCATTGCTACACAGTAGTCACAATTTCTCACAACACTTAGAACAGTAATTTCCGATGCTAATAATATTGACTTAGTTTTTGTTAAAGTTATGATACAAGCCCAGGGAATATGGCTCAGACAGCTCGTTCCTTGTTGTTTTTATTATTTCTATTAACTGATTTCAATTTCTCAAGTATGTCCCATTACCTAATAATGTAACAGGACCAAAGACAATAGGTAGAGCTGCTAGGCAGCACGAGCGCCTGTAATTTTTTACAGTGCAATTGTTAGCAGGTACTGTCTTTTCTGGTTCTGGCATCTGAATGAACAGAGTATGGGCTCTTAGGGTTTATGTTATGCATCAGGACCAGGGCTGAACCTTATATCATTTAAATTGTAGTCAACACACAGTAGATAAGAGTCACAGAACCTACCCTGTTAGGTGTCATAGCCTGTCTTGTGATGCCTAAGCCTGGCCTTCAGGGTAGGTACAAGCTTGAAAGAAAGGTTGACTCTCCTGAAGAAGGTGGACATAGAGCCATGTTGCAACAGAGATAATGAGGTTTACACCAGCAATAAGAATTGATCAAACGTCATTAGCTATAAACACAGCTTGCTGCTGAGGTAAGAAACTTGTAGCTCATAAGTTTGTGTTTACTAACAGATCAGTTCAAATGAAGAAAGAAAAGTAATTGAATTGGAGAATAATGATAAATAAAGACTGAAAGGTGGAAGCAAGAAACATCTAACAGATGACCTTTAACGTAAGGCAGCAGACTTTACATTTTTTTATTATCTAAAAAGAAAAAAATCCACCAAATGATGGGAAGAATAGGTGATAATTGGAGAACAATGCAGATATTTTTATTAGAAATTAAAACAATTATTCCCTTCCTCTGCCCTTCCTTCCATTCTTTCTCCCTTCCTTCTTTCCCTCCTTACTTTCTTCCTTGCTTCAAGTCAACTCTTGACAATTTTATGTTGAGGTACTGATAACATGCCACACATGATTCTAGGTGCTTGGAATAAAATGTTAAGACAGATTTGGTCCTTGGCATCCATGTAGTGAAGAATTAACTATATCCAGAGAGAGGTCCGGCCTTTGTCCAAGCTCCTGGGTGATGAGGTGGCCTCTGACCCTTGGATTTGCTGAGAGATAGAAGTGTCTTTGCCCCCCAGGCCACACCTAATTGTGTATGTTGAGGAGACGAGTAATGCCAACTGGAAAGACCAATGGTGTGCTTAGAGGGTTGGGGCTTTGAGATAGGTGAAATCAACCAGACCTTGGATATTGGGTGGCTGGAAATTAAGTTATCTATGTGGACAATTCCAGAGTCAATCATGCCCGCATAATGAAGCCTCAGAGAAACCTCTGGGCATAGGGAAGCCTGGCGGGCTTCCTGAGCGCAGTGCTCTGGGTGCTGCCGTGCGTCCCGAAGACACGGAGTCTTTGCAATGGGAGCCCCCACTTGCAGATTCCAGCCTGCGTATCCCTGCCTGTGGCTGGTTCTGATTTGTGTCCTTTCGGGGTGCTCAAGCTTTCGCTGTAAGTGTCGAGGCTCAGAAGGTGACACCCCAAGGTGTGGCGCGTTGCCTTGCTGAGTGCTGTGAGCTGAAGGCGATCAGAAGTGCCTCCACAGCAGGGCTCTGCCCCTGTCCCATCCTCCTGTGTCCTCGTCCCTCTTTCTCCCCCAGAGCAAGTCACAGAAGCCAGAATTCCTCTTCTCCAAGGTGGGTTACAAAAACTAGAACTCTTCACCCCCAAAGTCAGCCCTAAAACCTAGAAAGGTCACTCTCTCCCTTCTTTCTTCTCCCTTGAAGACCCGCATTCCGAGAAGTCTTACCCCACGCTCGGGAGAAGCAATGATACACACAGAGCCAAGACGAATCCGAACGAATAGGCCTCGTTGCTTCTCCCTTGGTCTGTTACCGTCGGGCCACACCCTATTGTCCAGTCGTATTTCTTCATGACTGTCGCTCTTCCTCGAGTCTAAACCTTAAAATGCACAGCTGTCTGGTTCTTTGGGTCTTTATTTCTGACAGCTCTTACGTCGTGCAAAACTTTGATTAAATAAATTTGTATGCTTTCTCTCTCGTTAATCTGTCTTTTGATACAGGAATGGTGGCCATGACCCTGTGATGGAGAGGAAGGTCCCACCCTTTCAACTGTTATACAATAGCACTTTTCTGGGCTCTGGGTCATACTGAAGAAGCGTCAGACCTGAGGGACTCTGGGGATTTCATATCTGTCACCAGGTGTCTGAGTGAGGGGGTTCTGGGGAGCCCTGAACCTACAGCTCGTATCTGAAGAATTGGACACACCCAGTAGCCTGGAGGACTGTGCCTGTCACCTGGGCTTGGCTAACTCTGGGCCCTTCAAGGCCCTATGATGCAACAGGGAACAGAGAACACCAGTGCCACAGGGGCCTGGTATTGGATGAAACCGTGATGTGATGATCACGGTGGTAAATGCAGCTCTGGTTTCTTTTGCTGAATTTTTCCCCCTTTTTTGAGTAGAGACTTTACTTACCGCTTTTTTCTATTTCATGTAACCTAATCTGCCTTTCCCAAACATTTTAACCACTTATTAATATTTAAACAAAGCCCTGCAGTTAAACGGGTTTTTAGTATTTTCTCAAATACTATCTTGGAATAATTTGTGGTTTGTCAGAGCCCACAGTATTGTACTGATGGTGATGCTGCTGCTGCTGGTGATGTTTATTTGGACTAGAAATAGTTGTTAGCTTATTATTAGGTTAATGAGTTGGGTAAATTAATAAATAGTAAATTGCAAATATGTGATGTTTTGATGGAATTTTATCTGGAGGTTAATTCTTAAATAAGAGTTCATATGATAAATTCATTTACTTTTACTTCTGGTAACGGATAGTTTGGAAGATGCTTATTTTTCAAACTAAGTGTTAACTAATTGTTGATGCTCTTTGTGGTCTCAGTTACAATGAAATGAGTTGTTTCATGGCTTAACATAATGTTTTAAAGGCAATGAAATATTAATACTATCTAAAGGGCAAAACTGTGAAGCTACTGTAGGGGCGAAGGGAAAACTTCTGCCTTGCAATCCGAAGTTTCACTGAAAATCAGCCGACAAAAGGCAGATTAAAGATGAATACGAATTTATCCGATCCTAGTTTTACATGACATGGGAGCCTTGGGAATAAACTATACAAGGGAAACTTGATTTTTATGCTGAGGTTCCACAAAGCGTGGACAGATGTGTAGAAATATGATTGGACAAAAAGGGTACGATTTAATGCTGACAGACTGGGAAACACAGCAAGGCCTGTCTATCTAGGTTCTTGGCCTCTCTGAGCAGCATCCTTCCTTCTGCGTGTGGGCAGGGCCCTCTCTGGAATGGGGGTCTTAGTACCTACAGCCACACAAGGTAGGTCAGAGAATTTCTTTATGGCAGTTTTTACACAGGAAGGTGGTGGATAAGTTAGAGTAATATTTTTAGGTTTTATGGCTGGCTTGGGGGAAAAGGAGTTCTGGTTTCTATGACCTGCCTTGGGGAGGAGGAATTCTAGTTTCTCTGGCTAGCCTCAGGAGAGAAGGAAAGACCAGGGTCAGGAGGGCAACAGCAGGTCAGGGAGAAACTTCTGTTTCTGAGGCTGCTTCTGAGGCCCTCCTTGGGGAGTGCTGTTTTCCAAGCTCCCCCACTGTGTAGGGCAGTGGTGTTCAGAAGGTTTGTGTACTTGTAGCACTGCATCCATGGTTGGAGGCCATTGAAGTAAGACTCTTGCCACTTAGTCACTGTTACAGTGAAAGAACTTCGTTATTATTAAAGAATAAATCCAAGCAGATGTGTGAGTCCCACAGTGAGCACAGCTCTATGGACTGGTTTTTTAAATATATTCTTTTCAGGACCATAATGTGTAATCTCGATGCATAGCAATGCAAGCCCTGTTTGAATAATTTATCCATTTCACCAGGAATTTTTTTTTCTTCTTTTTGACCTAAGTAAAAGAACAATACTAAACTGTTCTTGGCATATATCAGGTTTGTTCTCACAATTCAAAATAGTTCTACCAAAAGTATTTTACATCTTGTGCAAAATATCTTTATATTGCATCTCAGTTCATCCGTGAAAAGTACTTTCTTTATGCTAGATGAACGCACTTTTCAGGGACTGAGAAGTCAACTATTTGGAATTGTTGCTCGGTGAATTTATGAGCTTTGGCATACTTTCCTCTTAGTTTAGCCCCTTTTCTCCTCCTGCATTTATGAAGGTGGATGGAACAGGGGCAAACAGACAGGCTAACAGTTAACTTCAAAAAATAAATCATGAGAACTTTGTTCTAAAACAACATTGATTTACATGTGGCATTGCCACTTGGCTTGGCGGACCCTGCTGTTCACCAAATAAACTTCGCAACTGATTCTCTTTATCCAATGGCCAAAACTCAGGCTCTAATTCTTCTGGGATTTTCTCATTGCGATGGCTCAGAAAATCTTAACTGGTTCATCTAAAATTGCACACATTTTAATATATTCATCAAATTTAGTATTTTTATGTATGTTCCAAATTTCCTTCTATTTTAAGTAAAAATTACTTTGTATTATTTTATTTCTTTCTGTGCACTGTAATCTGTAGTGACTTGCCTAAAAAATACAGCTCTGATTTGCACTATTTCCCATTTCCCTGGCTAAATACTCCCAGCAGGCAGATTTCAAGCTATGTGTGTGACGTCGCCCGAGGCTGGGAAGCTGGGAAGAGACGCTGGCACTCAGCTTTCCCAAGGGTCTTCCAGCCAGCTCCAGCTCATCACTCACTATGATTTAGTTACCACGGGGGAGGGAATGGCAGAATTTCTAAATTGTCATGGAAAAAGTATAGAGAGAAATGTAGGCATCTTGGGGAATTTTTAACCTTCACTAAATATATTACATCTGGATTATATAATAGGGTAAAAGCTAATTCTGTGACTTTGTCATTAAATAATCTATGTTAAATTAATCTTGTAGATAGGAGGAGTTAAAAACAACCTTAAAGGATAAGCTCTTCTAGCTTTTATAGACCACTAATGAGAAACACTATAATCCCTTGAAATTAATATATAAATCCAGAATAAAATACAGATTTATATTGTAAATCCCTTTTTTATTATTTTTTGGTGGGAATTCAAGAATAAAATTACCAGTAGTAAGAAAAAGTAAATTAAAAGACATTAAAAAGGATATTGAATGCTTTAGTTTAACGGTATTATATTCAAAGCATGAAACATTTGACCATTATTATCCTTCGTACCAGTCAACCAAAAGAAACTTGTTAGTAGGCAGATTATTTCTAACAAATGTGTAATGATTTTCATTTTCTTTATGCTTAGATCTTAAAATAATTATCATAATCCATCAGAAAATAAAGCTTTTTATATCATTAAGGAGCAAAAACTGTAGACAAATGCCATTACTTATTTATTGATTTTAAATATGTGTTAATTATATAAATACTGTGTACTAGAACTATAAGGAGAAGAAGTCTCCAGTTTTGAGACCAGAGAAACTTGGCTTCAAATGCTGATGCTTTCATTTAATAGATAGACAATTTACCTGGTAAGTACGAGTTTGTTTCCTGATCTATAAAATGGAAATAGTAGCTTCTTCTTTGTGAAGTTATTATAAGGATTATAAAGAATGCCTGTAGAGCTCCTCTACACCACTGGAATAAAATAACAGTTTAATGAATAATAATGTGGGTGGTTAGAGCTGGAATAAGGAAGTAGAAGCTTGAAATGTTTAGGAAATGTGTTTACTGTTATAGGACCATATAGAAACAAAAATCTGACCTTGAATCCAAAATTTTTTAATCTTTCTCTGGTTTTCTTCCAAAAACACCACTGAACATGGTAATTTATGAACTTTGTGAAAAACTTGAATTGTGGAAAGATATGTTGATTATAAATGATCTGCTAAAATAAAAACAATCATATTCTTAGCTATAAAGAGAGGAATAATATCTCCATATTATGCCCCACTGGTGGATAGGGTGTGCTGATTAACTTATGTGTCAAGTGGACTGGACCTTGGTGTTCCCAGATACCTGGTCAAACAGGACTCAGGGTGTCTGTGAGGGTGCTTTTGCATGACACTGACATTTGAATTAGCAGATCAAGCAAGTAAAGCAGATTGACCTCCCCAGTGTGAAGGAACTTCATCTAATCAATTTGACACAGGGAACTGTTAGGTACTGCTTTGGGCGTTGCTGCAGCATTGCCTAACTGAGTCAGGAAGTCTCAAAGCAAAGTTTCAAATTGCCCTGATCAAAACAGGACAGAGGCAGGGCAAGTTCCAAGGTGTTAGAACCCAGATGGTGAAACACCACCCTGCCATGAATATTCCTCCTTGTTTTGCCTGTAAGTTAAGCCATTGCTTAAATAGAAAGGCAACAGGACCCAGAGGGCCGGGTGTCTTCTGCAGAGAGAACTTGCCTTTGCTCTGTGGAGTGGACTTTCTGCAGTTTCTGAGTAAATCTCACTTTCACTTTGTACTGTTGGCTCGCTCCCGAATTCTTTCTTATGTGCAGCCAAGGGCCCACTTGGACGTCAAGTGGCTCCCAGCACTGGGAGTCACTTTCCTGTGTCAAACTGAGGACCTGCACAGAACAAAACGTCTGAGTAAGAAGGAACTTTGGCGGCTGCCCTGCTTGAGCTGCATGCTGGCTCTCCTGCACTCAGACCTACTGGTTATGTTTCTCTGAAGAACCCTAATACACATGATGCTTGATTAAATTTTCTGAAATGTTGATATTCATACTTTTATTTTTTTTTTTTGAGACAGAGTTTCACTCTCTTGCCTGGGGCGAATGCCGTGGTGTCAGCCTAGCTCACAGCAACCTCAAACTCCCGGGAGCAATCCTGCTGTCTCAGCCTCCCGAGTAGCTGGGACTACAGGCATGTGCCACCATGCCCGGCTAATTTTTTTTTTATATATATATTTTTAGCTTTCCAATTAATTTCTTTCTATTTTTTTGGTAGAGACGGGGTCTCGCTCTTGCTCAGGCTTGTCTCGAACTCCTGAGCTCAGGACGATCCACCCGCCTCGGCCTCCCAGAGTGCTAGGATTACAGGCGTGAGCCACCGCGCCTGGCCTCATACTTTTATTTTTTAAGAAAACATCTAAAACTGTAGTTGTATCAAAACCATCTAAAAACTATGTATTTAAAAAACTCTAAAAACTACAATTGGCTTTAACACAATTTCTGAGATTGATAATGTAAGTTATGCAGAAAGGACTTTGGAGGTACGTTACCATAGTTTCTATGTAGTTGTTATTTAGTTTCTCTTAGTTTTCTATTGCTGCATAGAAAATTCATACAAATAGCACTTAAATAGCACACAACTATGATCTCACAATTTCCAGGGGTCAGTAGTCATCTGTTCAGTCTCCCTGGCCACAGTCAAGTTCTTGCCAGGTTGTGTTCTCCTTCAGAGGCATGAGAGGGGGAGAATTTGCTTCTCAGTTTATCACATTGTTTGTAGAATTCGTTTCTTTGCAGCTATATGACTGGAGGCTCCAGCTTTTGCTGGAAGTCAGCTGAAAGTCACCCTCAGTTCCTTGTGGCCACCTGCAGAGCCTGGCCATATGGGATTCTCCAACATAAAGCCAGCAAAGAGAGTCTCTAGGTCCATGTGCTAAGACAGAGTATTGTGTGACATAACATAGTCATAGGAGTGACATCTCATCACCTTTGCCAAATTTTATTGATTAGAAGCAAATCACAGGTTCCACTCACACGCAGGAGGAGGGGATCACACAGAGAGGTGAACACCAGGAAGTGGGGATCCCTGGGGTTCACCTTCAGGTCTGGCAGGCATACATGTTAATAATCTGAATTTAAAATGAGGTAAAATTACTGAAACATTGCATGTCAACTCATTGACAAATATTTATGCCAATAAATATTTTGCTCTTTAAAGTAATTTTTATCTTTAATCTCAATAAGATATTTGGTCTTTGTTACTTCTATAAAAGATGTGGAATCCTTTGAAAGGCTCAGAATATCAGCTTTTTTTGAAATATGCACTGCAGAAAGGTCAATACCTTGAACTTACTCAGGAGACTTCCATCAGACTTTATTAAAAAGAACATGGTGGAAAAATACCGTATGTCAACACACTGGAGAGGCTGAGGAAGAGACCAAAAGATCTCCCAGCTCTGCAAGCGACCTGCGTGTTTCACAGTCTCCTGCTGTACTGGGGAGCACGTTGCTTTGGTGCTATGAAATGTGAAGAATATTATATGTAAACACCTTTGTCGTCATTTTATGAGAGCAATGCCGTCTCTAGGCTGTCCAGAAAACGGAATTTTGTTTATAATATTGCCTATAAGCACAATTCAATCTACATAATCACACATGCAATGTGCATTTTACGGCACATAATCACTTTGAAACTTG
Source organism: Indri indri (assembly GCA_004363605.1). Lineage (NCBI taxonomy): Eukaryota > Metazoa > Chordata > Mammalia > Primates > Indriidae > Indri > Indri indri. The sequence continues at coordinate 10,918 of RJWJ010004553.1, forward strand.
GACACTATGTAGATTTGCTATCTATTGCTATGTAGCACATAGCCCCCAAACATGGCTTAAAACAATGGATCTCAGTATTTAACAACTGTTGGTAAAACATCTACTCAAGGTCTCTCCTGAGATTCCAGGCGGGACGTCCGCGGGGGCTCCGGCCCTCTCAAGACTTGATGGGGCTGGCGGGTCCCGTCCACGCTGCTGCGCTCGGTCGTGGACAGGCTCGTGTCGGGCGGGGCTGTCCCTCCCCGCAGGCAGCGGGCTCCCCCTGCGCAAGGCGTCTGGGAGAGCGAGACAGACCGACAGAAGCCCAAACAACAAGCCACAGCCTACGGTGGCCTCGCAAACCGGTGTGAGGATCCCCGCATTTCTGCCACTTTGTACCTTCAGAAGTGCGTCCCCAGGTCCAGCCTACCTTCAAGTGGACGGGATTGCGCGAAGGCGCGGATTCCAGGGACAGACCGTCGGCACCGCCTGAGGCTGCCCGCCACAGGCGCGGGCGGTCGCGGGAGCAGCCCGGGCAGCAAAGGCGGAGAGCGGCGCGCGGAGTGCGCGAGGTGCCGGCGTCATCGTGCTGGTTCTGTCTACGCACCGCTTTCGGAATCCGAACTTCGGAGGCGTATGGAACTGGGCCGACGTCACAGTGTCAGCGACCAGAGGTGAAACAGTGCCCTTTGTGACTCCGCAGCCCACGCTTGGCAGGCCTTCCCGCGGGTGGGAAGGAGACGGCGCGAGCCCGGCGTCCGGCAGCTGTGCCCGGCGTCCTGCCCTGGCCGTGCCAAACGGTGATGCAGTAGCTCAGAAACACGCTGGGTTTTCAGCCC
>RJWJ010004553.1:11835-75157 GCA_004363605.1 Indri indri
CGCCTTGACTCCACCATCCCTTCTACATACAACTCCTGTTCCTTTGCTTGCTTCTTTCCTGCGGCTGATGTAAATCGCCAGTCCCTTTGGATTGCCCACACCCTCTCCATCTTCCCAATCGATTATTGATGAGTGGACAGCTCTAATTATTATTTTTCATGGCACATTGAATCTCTCTTTCCTGTCACTTAATTACATCCTGTGAAATTTCCATACATTTTCAGCAGTCACATTCAATTATTCAGAGTCCAATGTAGTTAAAAAACACAACCTCCACTTGATTTAAACCTCCTCCAGCCTTTCTCCCCAAGTCGGCTGGACCCGTGTCTGGCACCTCAGGTAAGGAGGTGAGGTGCGGTTTTCATTCATTCACCCTTTTTCCAACTTGGGTCTAGTACACCCACCAACTCCGCCCTCTCTTAAGTTAAATCGGGGGTTATGAGCAGTCATAGTAAAATTTTAGACTTATAGTTTTAATTGAAAGTAAAATCCCAAGATCACAGCCTTCGATAAAATCTTTCCTTCTCCTCCCTTGCTGCTCACCAGTATTGAATCAACTTCCGTCACCTTCGTAGGTGACTCCCAGAATCCCAGAAATTATCTTACGATTATTTACGACATCTTTCTTAAAACAAATATTTTCTCTTTCACCCACAGGTAGATAGTAAACGTTCTCCTTTTGTTATTTTCCTAAAAACATGAAAGTCCTCTTCTACAAAATGAAGGGAGTAAAAAGGAAAAAGAGAAAAGTTTTATTATAGCAAGCTTTCCATTATGTGATCTGCTTTCCAGGGGCACATTTCCCCTTCTTCATACAGATTTCCATTCTGGGGAAATAATGTCATATATTCATGGAAGGCAGACTGAAGGACCCCCAAGGTGCCCACACGCCACTCCCTGGGACCTGTGAATAGAATGAGATTAGCCTGGATGGGCTCAGTGTGATCAAAGAGCCCTCACAGCTGAAGAGAGAGGCAGAGACTCCAAGCCCAGGAAAGCTCCACTCACCACGGCCGGCTTGAGGATGGAGGGCACATGGAAAGTGTGGGAGAAAAATGAATTCTGCCAACAACCAGGGAGCTTGGAAAAAGACGCCAAGTCTCAGATAAGAAGGGGAGTCTACAGCAACACCTTGATTTCAGCCCCATGAAACCATGGACAGAGAATACAGCCACACCATGCGGGGACTTTTGACCTAGAGTAAGGTGGGCTAATAAATGAGTTGTAAGATATTAAGATACTAAGTATCACAGTTTTAAGATACTAAGTACATGAGGTTTTGTTAGGGCAGGGATAGGAATACAGGGACACTGACAGAGTTGTTTGGTTTGTTTTAATTCAATGCCTAAATGTGAATTCTGACAGAGAGTGTGCACAGATTGTGGGGTACAGACTCTGGCTGCTTCTGTCTGTTACTGTGTGGGATAAACAAAAATTCTCTAGACACTGGTCAGGATTGCACCTGCACACTCACAGAAATCACAGTTACCTTTATAAGATCTGCATTCATTGACCTGTTCCCTAGGGAAAATAATCCACTAAACATTTGTTACTTGACGTGATTGTTTCATATAATAACACGATGATTGTCAGTTTATTCCCTGTTTTACTCTCCCCACACCTGGCCTCCCACTGTGTTATAAACCCCCATAATATTAATATCATGTGTGCATATTTAAATATTTAACAAAATTTTCTGTTTACATATTTGTTTCCACAGAGCCCTTAATCTCCCAGTTATAAGATTCTTAAAAGTTAAGAGACGTGTCTTTTACTTCCATTGATACCCAAGCACTTTGAATAGGTGACTGTCATGTGTTCGGCGTTCATTTAATAAATAATTGCATCATGTATTTTGTCAGCTATAAAGTGTGCCTGCCTCTGCTTTAAGCTTTCTCTCCATAAATTCATTTTTTTTTTTTTTTTTTTTGGTGTCTTTCAGTCCTTAAGGTTGGGAGACCATGTTTTCCCTGGACTGTTTCACGTTATCTTTCAAAATAGATATTTTAAAGATTTTAATGTCAGGAATAATAAATACACATTACTATTAAAATAATGGATCATATTAGAAAAGCATTCAGATTTTATATAAAATGTAGCTTTATAAAGTTCTACCTCATTAGATTTGCATATTTAATGTGTGACAGATCTTTAGAGAACAATAGATAAAATATTTTAAATTTTTTTCAAAGAAAAAATTCTGTAATAACAGGAAACATAATTAAAATAACTAATTGTTGTTCCAATTTTACCTATTTAGCAGATATCTCTCTAATGAAAGGACTAGATATATTCAGTTAGCACTAAAATATCTAGATTGTTTCCAGAATATTCAGATAATTGCCAAATATTTATAGATATGTCAAGTCATCACAGCTCTTCTCTGATTGTGAAACTGCGCTGTACACGCCACCACAGTCTGCATTGTGCATGCAGACGTAAGCCACGGGCAGCCGAAGTGGAAGACGGGCTGGGCAGCTGCCAGAGCAAAGTTAATGTCTTCAAATTCTCAGAGGACGATTTTTCCCTCTTGTGTACTCATAGAACCTGATGGAATTTAAGATTTCAGTTCTGGTAACTGACTTGGACAGATATAAGGAAAAGGGTATCTTAAGAGACATAACTGGCGGATGTCACAGAACACAGCAATGAGCAGATGCCAGTTGCCATGTGAAGGCACGAGTGACCTCCTGATATGAAATACATGGCTGTCAATGCTTGTGCACAGGAACTTGCCATGTGTGAGTCAGGTGAGCAACTGTTTATTTAAATGCTGCTAAAACTGTGATGCATCATAGTTTTAGGGAGAAATGCCAATACAACTTTCTTATGAATATGAATACACGTATACATATATATTTATAACTGTGTAATTATGTATGATATAAAGTGATGTGTCATATACAATAAAAGTGTGGTAAATTGCATTACTGTTATTAACACAATGCCTTGATGACTCCATGTATCCACACCCTTTTCCTCGTGACATTGCAGTTCTTCCCGCTACACACACACACAAAAGGTGGAATATACTTCCCTGCTCTGTTAATGCTGGACTTAGTCTTTGTCCAGTAGGATCTTAGCAGATATGATAAAAAGGAAAGGCCCAGTTCATACTTGTCATCAGCCTGAGAAGGACATGCATATGTGAGAGAAAGGTGGGGGCCTCCTGTACCCAACATGCAGCTTGGAGCCACGCCCAGCCAATCCTAGATCAGGCAACCCCCAGCCAACACAGCCTCGTCATCAAGAATAAATGATTGTTGTTTTGGGCAGTGAGCTTTAGGGTGATGTGGTGTGTTACACAGCATTTTTATGAAAATAAGGGGTAAAATGCTTTCCAAAGTAATTAAATACACACACAGAAAAATTCCCAAGTATTTAATACATACACAGACACCTCTAATGTAGTTTTTAAAATTGTTGTTAAAGATGTTTTCCTTCTAATATCTCCACTGTGGCAGTATTAAACCAACAGAAAGACTTGTTAGCAGTAACTGAAACCTCAAATGTGCGTTTTCCCTTAGGTGAGGAAGCCAAAATAATTCTGCACACAGCATGGGAAAAAAGGAGGCACATACACAGTCAAGATTTTCTGACAAGTTCCTCATTATATCCAAAGCAAAATGCTGTATTTCACAGTCCTGTCACATAATGTAGGTATGGGGTGACGCTCTGGACAACATTCAGGAAAAGTAGCCAGAAAAAGACAGACTGAACCACCTGCTGTGCGGACGCTTGAAGGAGGCAACTCTTAGCTGTACATGTGAGTAAAGAGGGTTGGAAAGAGGGTTCATTTGGTTTTGTGATGTTTGTAGCTTATGCTCTTGCAGGAGTTGTGAAGACATCTGCACATTTTACTAGTTCCATCTGTTATGATTTCATAAGTCAAATATTGTTCATCCAAAGAGTTTCATTGCTTGTATTTTATTTCCTGTGAATGAAGTACACCACTCAGACAAACACAAAATAGCAAATATAGTCAGACAAATCTAGGTTGTTAAAGACAAAGAACATGAAATCTTTGACCCTAAACAAGTAATTAACATTTCTGCGATTCTGTGATGTGTTGTTTCATGTCTCAAAAAGACAAGAAATGAGAACACCTAAGACCAAAATGTTAGGCAAAGGTTTACATTCATAGTTTTTGCTATGTGCAAAAGAATGGAAATCCTAAAATGAAAATAAGAGGTTGTTATTAATACATAATAATTAATTAATTAACCTTCAGTAGCCACTGTTACAACCTTATAATAAAATATTCTTCTGGAATTTCACTTTGTTTCTTATTCTGTACTTTCACAGTTGCACAGAATATTTAACTTGCCTTTTTATTTGTATGATAAGTTATAACCACACTTGTGCAATTTTAGCTGGGGTATATATGCATTTAAAAATGAAACAGCTGAAGATGTTCTGAAAATGTGTCTGAATGTCAATAATGATTTGCGTTTGTATGTACATTTAAAGACAGCCTTGGAAATTAAACAAGAGTCATTTTTTAAATCTATTTTTTGTTGTTGTCTTGTGCCTTATTTTTCCTCTTTACACATTGCCTAAACTATATCTTTATTTAAAGGAATCGATTTATTTATTTATTTATATTTTTAAATTTCAGAATATTACAATATTACGGGCTACAAAACCTTAGGTTACATATATTGCCTTTGCCCCGCCTGAGTCAGAGCTACAAGCATGTCCATCCCCCAGATAGTGCACACCACACCCATTAGCTATGAATATACCCATCCCCTCCACCCCCCTCCCACCTGCCCCATACCCGAAGAATGTTACTACTATATATGCACTTAAGTGTTGATCAGTTAAGTCAGTTAATTCCAATTTGATGGTGAGTACATGTGGTGCTTGTTTTCCCATTCTTGTGATACTTCACTTGGGAGAATGGGCTCTAGCTCTATCCAGAATAATACAAGAGGTGCTATATCACCATTGTTTTTTGTGGCTGAGTAGAACTCCATGGTATACATATACCACATTTTATTAATCTGTTCCTGTATTGATGGGCACTTGGGTTGTTTCCACGTTTTTGCAATTGCGAATTGTGCTGCTATAAACATTCAAATGCAGATTTTTTAAATAGAATGTCTTTTTTTTCCTTTGGGTAGATGCCCGGTAATGGGATTGCTGGATCAAATGGTAGTTCTACTTTTAGATCTTTGAGGTATCTCCACACTACTTTCCGTAAAGGTTGTACTAGTTTGCAGTCCCACCAGCAGTGTATGAGTGTTCCTATCTCTCTGCATCCATGCCAACATTTATTGTTTTGATAAAGGCCAGTCTCACTGGAGATAAAGTGATATCTCATTGTGGTTTTGATTTGCATTTCCCTGATGATTAGAGATGCTGAGCATTTTTTTCATGTTTTCTGGCCATTAGTCTATCTTCTTTTGAAAAGTTTCTGTTCTTGTCCTTTGCCCACTTTTTGATAGGGTTGTTTGATTTTTTCTTGCTGATTTTCCTGAGTTCTAAATAGATTCTGTTACCAGCCCTTTATTGGATGTGTAACATGTGAATATTTTCTCCCATTCTGTAGATTATCTGTTTGCTATCGTGATAGTTTCCTTGGCTGTGCAGCAGCTTTTTAATTTGATCAGGTCCCATTTATTTATTTTTGTTGTTGCCTTGATTGCCTTTGGGGTCTTCTTCATAAATTCTTTCCCTAGGCAGATGTCTATAAGAGTTTTTCTGACATTTTCTTCTGAAATTCTTATAGTTTCATGCCTTAGGTTTAAGTCTGTTATACATCATGAGTTGATTTTTATGAAAGGTGAGAGGTGTGGATCCTGTTTCAGTCTTCTATAGGTGGCTCTCCAATTTTCCCAGCACAGTTTATTGAATAGGGATTCTTTCCCCCAGTGTGTGTTTTTGTCTGTTTTGTCAAAGATCAGATGGATATATGAGGATGGTTTTATATCCGCATTCTCAGTTCTTTTCCATTGGTCTATGTCTCTGTTCTTGTGTGAGTACCATGCTGTTTTGGTTACCATGGCCTTGTGGTATAGCTTGAAGTCTGGAAAATTGAATCCTAATTTGTTCTTTTTGGTTAAGGTTGCTTTTTCTGTACGGGATCTTCTCTGGTTCCATACAAAGCTTAGAATTATGGAAATCGAGGGCATCCAAATGGGGGCAGAAGAGCTCAAGCTATCGCTCTTTGCTGACGATATGCTCTTATATCTAGAAAACCCCAAAGATTCTACCATGAGACTACTGGAATTGATAAACAAATTCAGCGAAATCTCAGATTACAAAATCAATGTACAGAAATCAGCAGCATTCCTATACACCAACAACAGTCAAACTGAGAACCAAATCAAAGACTCATATCCTTCACAATAGCAGCAGAGAAAATAAAATACCTAGGAATATATTTAACTAAGAACATGAAAGACCTTTATAGGGAGAACTATGGAACACTAAGGAAGGAAACAGCAGAGGATGCAAACATATGGAAAACCATGCTATGCTCATGTGTTGGCAGACTGAACATTGTTAAAATATCTATACTACCCAAAGTGATCTACAGACTCAATGCAGTCCCTATTAAAATACCAACATCACTTTTTGCAAACCTAGAAAAAATAATCCTGTGCTTATGTTGTAAAATATGTTTTTATTATTGCTAGAAGGTCCATACTGACTGCAAAATGATGATTCTGCAATGGTATCTAACATTATTTGAGAACACAGATGACGTAATGAAGCAGCATTCCAAAGCATCAGCATTCAGCAATCCATACCTGTGGTTTCCAAGCCCTGGGCCGTGGATGGTATCAGAACCGAGTTGCACAGCAGGACGGGAGTTGAGTAGCAGGGAGCGAGTGAAGCTTCATGTGTATTTACAGTTGCTCCCCATAGCTCACCATCCCCATGTCCCTACCCCCGCTGCAGTTCATGGAAAAATTGTCTTCCATGAAACTGGTCCCTGGTGCCAAAAAGTTTGGAAACCACTGCTGTATGACTGTCTTAACTGCAGAACGTTATAAAAAGATACATTGAAAATATGAATGAAAGATGTAAAACCTTTTGAGAGTACCTATTGCACAGCTACCTATTAATGAATTCTTGCAAAGATAATGACAACAAAGGAAGAACTTCAGTCAGCATATAATTCTGTTCAGCTCAAACCTTTTATAGAAGCATTCCCTCTTGTTTTAAGCACTGAATACAATCAAAACCTCTTTTACAAAATGTACCAAACATATTGCATGGTATGCTTCACAGTACGTTTCTTTGCTGGTATAAGTTTGCAGTTCCTTCTGCTAATGCAGTCTAAAATCCAGACGCAATGTTGGAGTTTGTCTCCTTCATCTCGGCATTATTCTAGGTACAGAATTCTGAGCACTGTAGTTAGGATTTGAGTGTTTTTTGTTTTGTTTTGTTTAGAGTCAGTGAATGGAGTTTAAGAAGAAAGTTTTCCTTAAAAAATTTTAAGAATAAATTGCAGCTAAAAGGAGGCTTTATCTTTGCATTTCTCTCTCTTCAGGAAGCGTGGGTATGCATCACATGCCAGGCCCAGTCCTCCAGCCCTGCTTGTCTTGACTTCTCTTGGTGGTGGCGCATTGTCATTCCTGCCATTGCCCTTGAGGCAGGGCTGTAAAGCAGCCGCTGACCCAGACATCAAAAGGGCTTCTCCACAGAAGTACACAGGCTCTTCTTGAACTCAATACATCTTCAGCCAGTACATGGGCATAGAATAAAAAATGCAGTATGATTAATTCTAGGTGTTGCTTTATTCCTAAACATTAGGGCATGATAAGACAAAGAATATTAAAGATTTTGATTTATTCAAAATGAAATCTTGTAATTCAGGAATTATGTTGTAAATAATGTAGACATTTTTCATACTGGCAGTTGGTGAAACGAAAAGTCAACGCCAAACCAAAGAGTAATAAAGAATAAATATAAAGATTGAAGAAATACAAAAATAATTTGTTTTCTGATAATTTCTTTGAAGGACCCCTAAATTGCAAGAAATTCACTATATTAAATTTCATCAAGTTTTGTTCTTTTGAGTAAATCTCAAGACTTTTCAGAGTTCCTTTGACGCTGGTATAAAGTAAGGGTTAGTTTGATTAATATCACTAAGTTATATCAAAATACAAATATTTTGATACTCCCTAACACCCTCCAAAAAGATTTTGCTTTTTTTCATTATGTAGTGAATTATTCTCATTTTCAATTCTCTTTTGCCTCTTCAAACATATTTTCTCTCAATGTGTTATGATATCACTCTAAATATAATTTTGTTTTATAAAAATCTCACTGTGATTATTTTTAAATTACATTCACATTTTTTCCATTCCACCTCTATTTCTATTGTGGTAATGGACATAAGAATTAGATGCATTCCTGGGGAGAAGAAATGAAGAGCTCTGTGTCATTATAGCCTAAAAAGAATGTTGAAGTCGCATAAAGCAAAGCAGCACAGCATGATATATGGATTGCTCACGTTACAGGGCAGGGTGGCAGCATATAAGTCATCTTCATAATTTTGCAATAAAGAATCCATCTAAGTACTGTTAAATATATTAATACTTATCTGGAGTAAGTAACCAGTGCTGCCAAGGAGAGTCTGGGATCCATGTGTTGCAAAAACAATAGAACAGGAATCTTTAAAATGTTGTTTAGAAGGCTTATTTGTATGTAGTTATGGTGAGTATGTTGTATAAGATAACTCTTGAAATGCCACTTTCCTAAGGACATGCCCATGAAATTACTAGAAAATACATTAATATTATCAGGTGTTAAAAACATCAGAGAATTTACCTCAGTTGCTTTTGTAAATGTAGCATCATGGACTTGAACTTCTTGCAGTGCTCATTGTATAGAAAACATATGGGAATTCTGTCAATCGTCAACAAGTTAATTCCAAATTGATATTGATATGATTTTCCTGAAAAATGAAAAAAAAATACATTCTGAAATTTCCTTGTTTGCTATTACATTTGTAAAGATAAAGTTTCATAACAAATATTCCTTTCCCATCAAGAGAAGAATTAGTCCCAGCAGAAACTGGAAATTGTCACTTTAGCTGGTCTCACATCCCATTCATTCTAAATGGTTCTACACTTGTTTTCTTAGAATTGCACTAATTATTTGATATTCAATATTTTAGCACTGCTGGAAAACCTACATGGTTTTCCGAATAGAAATTGTTGTTTTTCTGATGTAGAACCTGTGTCTCAGAGAGATTCCACCCTGATGGTAGGTCACCCAGTGAGTCATAAGGTGGAACAGATGAAGGAAAGCCAACACAACGTCTTTTCTCACACAGTTTTCATCTTTTTATTTATGAAAATGTTCAAACTAACACAGAAGTAGAAAGACTATATAATGAATCCTCATGTGCACAATACACCACTTCAACGGTTATGAATATGTGGTGCTTAAAGACAGCGCTGTGCTATGAAGTTATTTCACCACCCATGGTCAGTGTGGCCAGTCTGGACAGCTGCTTTGTTATTTACTTTTTAAAAGTGTAGGTAACATTTGCTTGAAGTATAAATTGCTATAACTGTATGGTGGTGTGGCTAGTCCAGTAATTTTGTCAAAAAAATTATTTAAGTGCAATACTAACTAAAATGCATAATATACCACTTTATGCCAATACTGTAAAGCTCATTAAATATAGAAAAATTTCTTAAACATTTTACTTCTCCATAACCTAGAATATTAAGTATTGCTAGTACTTTAAATACATTTGTCTGCACTACTTTAATCTTCATTTTTTAAAAATTATTTCTGCATATTTTTTTCTGGTGATAAAGATTTTGGTGTTAAATTGTGTACCACATACATTTTATATTACTTTTTCTTGTATTTTAATGTGGTCTATAAAATTCAAAAATTATCTTTTATGGAGAAAAGAAAGATTATCTTTTACGCTTCCTTCTCTCCTTCAACTCCTTCCCTCTTAGTCTTTTTTCCTCCCTCCTTACTTTTCAACTTTCCCTCTTGGTCTCCCTCAAAATTAGTTGAATAGAACTATCTCCTACTATATGATTGTGTTTAGGGTGCAGGTCTTTGAATATCAGATTATTTCAAGGTGAATTGTCCAGTTTGACTGCAACAATGCCTGGCTTCTGGTTTCTAGTATTAAAAATAGATAAGGTTAATTCTTCATTTCCATTTATAAGTTTATAATTTATTATGTGATCTAACAAAGAAAGTAGGGAAAAATTAAAAATAATGTGAACTGTTGGGAATAAAAATCTTTTTCTGTACCCTCTTAGACACTGGAGGCCTGTGACTTAAGCTGACAAAAGACAGTGTAGGAAGGGAAAGAGCATTTATGCATAAACGTGCTCACACGCAGGGTGCTCAGTGATGAGGAACTCAAGGAGGTAGTTAGGACGTGGGCTTTATATGCCTAACTTAGGAAAGGGAGGGGAGAGAAAACAATTCTATGGGAAGGACAAATATATTTCCTTAGGAAAGATAAATGAGCTTTCAGGAGAACAAACAGGAGGTAGAAGAGTTTGTGAAAATGTTTGTTTATGCAGGTGTGAGTGGTCTTTCAGTCTTCCTGCTCATGAAACTCCCCTGATGAGCAGATTTATGATAAGCTTACTCTTAGTCTCTCTCTTGGGAGAAGAAGCCACCCCAAAGAGGGAATTTCTGGTAGTTCTTATTTCTCACAAGTTTTGGCTGTTAAGGGAAGCTCCAAGGAAGCTTCTTTTTGCATCTGTTGAGTCTCAAATATCTTCATTATAATCTTTACACCAGCACTTGGGCTCTGACTGGCTCCCCACAGAACATCGTGAACTTCTTGTTGCACACCATGCAGTATCAGATGTGTTGCCAGTGGTCAAGGAAATTATATAACAGACATTTGGTGGTAGCTGTTCATCAGATTCCAGCATTTCTTCTAATGCAGCCAAGTGCAATAGCTACTCCTTTGTTGTGAAGTATCTGGTGGATACATGACCCGGAGGTAATTCTGAGCTTGCTTGTTTACATGGAAAACTCTCTCTTTCCTTACCTATCTTCTGTCTGGCTGTTCTATTTATCATTAAGAGTGGGTGTTAGAGTATCTAACTATTGTAGAACTGACTATTTCTCACTTCAGTTCTGTTAGGTTTTGCTTTATACATTATACTTTCCTGGTTTTTCGCTAGGTGCATAAATGTTTATAATTTTATATCTTGTGTTTCTAATTCCTATATCTTCTTACCGTATTGAACCTTTTATTAACTTATAATGTTGTGATAGTTAATTTTAGGTGTCAACTTAGTGGATTAAGGATAACTAGATAGCTGGTAAAGCATTATTTCTGGGCGAGTCTTTGAGAGTGTTTCTGGAATAATTTGGCATTTGAATCAATGGACTGGGTATGGAGATCCTCCCTCATCCAATGTGTTGAGGGCTCAGGTACAATAAAATGGCAGAGGAAAGGGAAACTTACTCTCTTTTCTGGAGCTGGGACACCTGTTGTCTCCTGCACTTGGATATCAGAACTCAAGGTTCTCAGGCCTTCAGCCTTGGATTGAGGGTTATACCATTGGTTCCCCTGGTTCTCTGGCCTTTAGACTTGGCCTGAGCTATGGCATTGGGTTGCCTGGTTCTCCAGCTTGTAGATGGCGTACTGTGGGACTTCTTAGCCTGCATAATCCCATGATCCAATTCCCAAAATAAATCCCCTCTCATATATCTATTTCTCTCCATATATATATTTGTACCCTGTTAGTTCTGTTTCTCTGGAGATCATAGACTAATACAAATGTCCTTGTTTGTCCTTGCTTGATTTAAAATATATTCTGCTTGATATTAGTATAGCACCCCTGCTGTCTTTTTGTTATGGTTTGCAAGGAATATCTTTTTCCATCCTTTCACTTCAATCTATCTGTGTACGGGGGTCTAAAGTAAGTTTCTTGTAGACAGTGTATAGTTGGATCATTTTTTTAATACATTCTTCCAATCTTTGTCTTTTGATTGCAGAGGTTAAGCCATTTACATATAAAGGAATTACTGACAAGGAGAAATTTACTTCTATCATTTTACTATATGATTCCTATACACCTTATAGCTTTTCTGTTCCTCATTTCCTGCATTTCTCTTTTTGTCGGGGGGGGGGCGGTGTTGGGTTTTGGTGGTAAAATATTTAAATTTTTTTAATTTCCTTTGTCTGTAGTCTATATTTATTTTCTTCATGATTATTGGTGGTTTCTTATGTGGTTATAATTAACAGTCTAATTTAGAATTTATGCAGCTTAACTTCAACAGCATACAAACACTTCTTTACATTCCTGTCCCCTGTGCTTTCAATTGTAGATGTCACAAAATTACATGTTTATACACTGTGTGTCTAGAAACATAAACTAATACACATTTTAAATGCATTAGTCTCTGAAATTATATTGAAAATAAAATATGGAATTACGCACCAAAATTACAATAAGACTAGCATTTAGACTAATAATTTTTTTTATTTTAATGTATTAGTCTCTTAAATCATGTAGAAAACAAAAAAAGAGTTACAGTTATTAAAATAGCATTAACTTTTATATTGTTCATGTATTTGCCTTTACGATTTTATCAAGATTTTTATTTCTTCCTATGACTTCGAGTTACTATCCAGTGTCTCTTCATTTTACCCCCCAGGACCTCCTGCTTTTCCTGAAGGACAGCTCTACTTGCAATGGAGTCCTTCTGCTTTTGTGTATCTGGGAATGTCTTAATTTCTCCCTCACTTTTGAAGGACAGTTTTGCTGAACATAGGATTCTTGATTCACAGTTGTTTTTTTTTTCTTTTAGCACTTTGACTTCATCAGTTCACAGCCCTGTGGCCTCTAAAGTTTCTGGTAGAAAATCTGCTGACAACCTCGTTGAGAATCCCTTTCACCTGATGAATCATTTCTCTCTTGCTGCTTTGATTCTCTTTGTACCCCTTTGTCTTTGATGTTCAAAAATTTGATATTAATGTGTTCTGATTTTGATCTCTATGATCTTATCTCACTTGGAGATTGTTGAGCTTTTTGGATGTTTATATTCATGTCTTTCATCAAATCTGGGGAGTTTTCAGCCATTATGTCCTCAAGTGTGCTCTCTGCTCCTTTTGCTTTCTCTTCTTATTCTGGCACTTCCACAGTGACAATGTTGTTCTGCTTGATGATGTCCCATGTAATGGCTCATTTTCTTCAATGTTTTTTCTTTCTTTTCCTTAGATTTGATAAATTTTCATTGTTCTGTTCTCATGTTCGCTGATTTTTCTACCTGTTCAAAACTACCTTTGAATCTCTGTAGTGAATTGTTCATTTTAGTTATTGTACTTTCCATCTCCAAAATTTCTTTTCTGGTTAGCTTTAAGGCTTTTATCTCTTTACTGACATTTCTATTTTGCTTGCATTTTATTTCCTTGACTTTTCCACATCTTCTTTTAATTTTTTGAGCATCTTTAAGACAATATTAAAGTCTTTGTTTACCAAATCTACCATCTGGTTCTTCTCAGTGAAAGTTTCTGTTGGTGTATCTCTCTGAATGGGCCCTACTTTCCTATTTTATGGTATGCCTTATAATTTTGGGTTGAAAACTAGATATTTTTATCCAATAATATGGTAGCTTATTTCCCCTTTTCCCAGACTATTCAGATTTCCCTTCTTCCCCAGGGTTTGTTGCTTTTTTTATTGTTTTTAATTGTTATAGGCTGCTTCTGTGCTGAGAATCAGGCTGGGATATAAACTTAAGGTCTTCTCAGGTGTTTTCCTGAACATAGTCACATTCTAATTTTTGTCACATATGTAGGCTTTTTTTTATAATATCCTAGTGGTTTTTTAAATCTTTTTTACTAATATGTATTAGTTGTACATATTTTCAGAGACAGGAGATATTTCGATGTCTGTATACCATGTGTAATTATCAAATCATGGTAACTGCAATATCCATCACCTCAAATATTTATCCTTTCTTTGTGTTGGGAACATTGCAAATCTTCTCTTCTAGCTATTTTGAAATATGTAATAAATTATTGTTAACCATAATTTCCATATTGCACCATCAAATACCAGAACTTATTCTTTCTACGCAACTGTATTTTATACCCCTTAACCAATTTCTCTCCATCCTCCTCTGCTTGCTTCCTTCTCAGCCTCTGGTAACCACCATGCAACTCTATACCTCCACAAGATCCACTTTTTTAGCTCCCTCATATGAGTGAAAATATGTGAAATTTGTGTTTCTGTTCCTGGTTTATTTGACTTAACATAATGGCCTCCAGTTCTGTCCATGTTGTTGCACATGCCAGAATTTCATTATTTTTTATGGCTGAATAATATTCTACTATGTATATATACTATGTTTTCTTTATCGATTCATCTGTTGATGGATACGTAAGTATAACACATATCTTGGCTACTGTGAGTAATGTGGTTATAAAGTCCAGATATCTGTTTGATATATTGATTTTTTTCTTTTGAATATGTACCCAGCAGTGGAATTTCTGGATCATATGACAGTTTTATTTTTAATTTTTTGAGGAACCTCCATACTGTTTTCCATAATGACTATACTACTTTACATTTCCATCAACTGGGTACAAGTGTGCTCCTCTCTCTGCATCCTCACCAGCATTTGTTATTTTTTGTCTTTTTGGTGATAGTCATTCTAATTGTGGTGAGATGACACCTCACTGTGATTTTGTTTTCCATTTCCCTGATTATTAGTGATGTTGAACATTTCTTCGTATACCTGTTAACCAACTGTATGTCTTCTTTTGAGAAATGTCTACTCAGCTTTTTTGCCCATTTTTAGATCATATTACTTGGGTTTTTTTTGTTGTTTGTTTTTTGCTATTGAGTTGTTTGAGTTTTTGTATATTCTGGTTATTAATCTCTTGTCGGGATAGATTGTAAACATTTTCTCCCATTCTTAGGTTGTTTCTTCACTTTGTTAATTGTTTCATTTGCCATGCAGAAGCTTTTCAGCTTGTTGTAATTTCATTTGTCTATTTTTGCTTTTGTTGAGGTCTTACCTGCAAATACTTTGTCCAGACCAATGTCCTGTAGCATTTCCCCAATTTTTTTTCTTAAGTAGTTTCATAGTTTCAGGTCTTACCTGTAAGTTTAATCCATTTTGAGTTGGTTTTTGTATATGGTGAGAGATAGGATTCTAGTTTCATTGTTCTTCATATGGATATTCACTTTTCTCAATACCATCTATTAGGGAGACTGTCCTTTCCCCAATGTATGTTCTTGGTGTGCCTTTGTCAAAGATGAGTTGGCTAATTCTTTCATCATTGTTTTATAGTTTTCCTTACAGAGACCTTTCACTTCTTTAGTTTAATTTATTTCTAGGTATTTTTGGTAGCTATTATAAATGGAATTGCTTTCTTGATTTCTTTTTCAGAATGTTTGCTGGTGGTATATAAAAACTGTTTTGGGATGTTGATTTTGTACCCTACAACTTTCCTGAATTCATTTTTTGGTGAAGTCTTTAAATTGCTCTATATATAAGATCATGTCATCTGCAAGTAAGTATAATCTAAATTCTTCCTTTCCAATTTGGGTGCTCTTTATTTCTTTCTCTTGCCTAATTGCTCTGGCTAGAACTTTCAGTACTATTTTTAATAGAAGTAGTTAAAGTGGGCATCCTTATCTTCTTCTTGATCTTAGTGAAAAGGCTTTTATTTTTCCTCATTCATAATGATATTAGCTGTGGGTTTGTCATAAATGGCCTTTATTATGTTGAATTATGTTCCTTTTATCGAAGTTGTTGAGCATTTTTATCATAAAGTGGTGGTGAATTTTATGGAATAGTTTTTCAGCACCTATTAAAATGATCATATTGTCCTTGATTCTTTTGATGTGATGTATCATGTTTACTGATTTGCATATGTTGAACCATCCTTACTTCCCTGGGATGAATTATATTTGATCATAATGAATGATATTTTTAATGTATTGTTGAATTTGGTTTGCTAGTATTTTGTTGAGGATTTTTGTATCTATGTTTATCAGGGATATTGGCTTGTAGGTTTTTTTGTTGTTATCCTTGTTTGATTTTGGTAATGCTGATCTCATAAAATTGTACTTCGGTCTCTTCAATTTTTTGAAACAGTTGGAGTAGAATTTGCATGAGTTCTTCTTTAAATGTTTGGTAGAATTCAGCAGTGAATCCATCAGGTCCTGGGCTTTTCTTTGATGGAAGAATTTTTATTACTGCTTTGATTTCGTTACTTGTCATTGGTCTGTTCAGGTTTTCTGTTTCTTCGTGGTTCAATCTTGATAGGTTGTATGCATCCAGGTTTTTATCTATTTCTTCTAGGTTTCCCAATTTGTTGGTGTATAGCTATTCATAGTAGTCTCTAATCATCCTTTCTATTTCTGTGGTATCACTTGTACTGTTTCTTTTTTCATCTTTGATTTTTTTTGAGTTTCCTCTCTTTTTTCCTTTGATAGTCTAGCTAAATCTTTGTTGATTTGTTTATCTTTTCAAAAAACATATTTTCATTTCACTGATCTTTTGTATTTGATTTATTTAGGCTCAATTTTGTTTACTTATTCTCTGATATTTATTATTTATTTTCTTCTATTAATTTTGGGTTCGCTTTGTTCTCGCATTTCTAGTTCCTTGAAGTATATCGGTAAGTTGTTTATTTGAAGTCTTTCTATTTTTTAATGCATGCATTCATTGCTATGAGTTCCCCTCTTAATACCACTTATACTGTATCCCATATGCTATGGTATGTTGTGTTTTAATATTCATTTGCTTTAAGAAATTTTTAAATTTCCTTCTTAATTTCTGCATTGACCTACTGGTCATTCATAAACATGTTGTTTAATTTCCATGTATTTGTTCTGTTTCCAAAGTTCCTCTTGTTATTGATTTCTAGTTTTATTCCATTGTGTTCAGAAAATGTACTGGATATGATTTCAACTTTTTTGAATTTGTTGAGACTTGTTTTTTGCCTAACATTTGGTCTATCCTGGAGAATATTCCCTGCGCTGATAAAAAGAATGTCTATTTTGTGACTCTTGGATGAAATGTTCTGTAAATGTCTGTCAGGTCCATTTGGTCTAGAGTGCAGTTGAACTCCAATGTTTCTTTGCTTATTTTCTGTCTGCCTGATCTGTCTATTGCTGAAAGTGGACTGTTGGAGCTCCCTCTTGCTATTGTATTGTGGTCTATCTCTCCCTTTAGATCTATTAATATTTTCTTTATGTATTTGAGTCCTCCAGTGTTGAGTACAATTTGGTTTCCAAAATGGGAAAAGGAGAAAAATTAAGGGAAAAAAAGGGCACTGGTCCTTTAAATTCCTTAGGTGCAATTCAGCTGGAGTGGGAGAGGCTTGAAGCAAGCAGAAGAGGTACAACCGCAACAATGGTTGTTCAATTCTTTTTCTGCCCCTCTGTGATCAGAAGTAGCTATCAGAGATCAGAAAACGGATCCCCAGTATTTAGAGGGCAGGGTGTTTTTGGCCCACCCTGACTCCAGCAAGCTGTTTGCCTGCCGTGTGGCTCTGCGGTAAGAGTGGAAGTTGACTAAAATTAACCACCATTCACCATCCAAGCCTTTCCTCTGCAAGTGGAAGCCTCCTACAGACTCCAGAGTTCCTCCACATGCAATTGTTCTCTAAGTGGAGGGATAAATTATGGTGCTTCTTATATCCTCATCTTTCCTGCCACCTACCCCTACTTTTTAATAAAAACAAATTCTAAAAAAGTAAGCCCCTAAAGATATTAAGTTGAAAGAAAAAAAGCCAAATTACCCGTTTTGGTAATGAAAGAAGCTCCAGCATTACATATTCTACAGACCTTAATACACACACACATGTATATATCTACCCCCTAGGAAATTTAGTTACTGTTGTTTTTGTTTTAGCTAAGCTCATTATTATCTAAAATAAAATTAGTTTATTTTTCTGTCAATGTGGCTGATTCATTATTTCAAATAATAGTTTTTATAGATGAATTATAGCATAGAGGCTAACACTTGGGTGTTGTGGCTTGTATTTACTTCAAGTATTTTCTCTAATCATACATATTCATATAACTTCAATGCAAAGTAGAAATTCTATATTATCAAGTAATAGTTTGGGAGGCTATGTAGGATCACGCAAGCTTAATAATTCAAGAAACTTCAGAGATTTGAAGATTTGAACCAATTTAATAAAATCTGTTAACTGAGTAGTTGAATAATGGTTTTATTTGCACTTTGCTTACCTTGATAATAATAATAATAAATGTTGTATATCAATATATGTATATGCATGTATGTATGTGTGTGTGCATATATATATATATATACATATATAAACTTTATTGGTATTTATTTATCGAACCAAAGCAAGGTACATTATTTCTTACTCAATTTATGAACAAATTATATCATATAGCCCTCGATAACGTGTTATGTCCATATAGCATTTCATTTCCATGATGTTTAAAATAGATTTTTCTCTGGGCTAAAAATCTGAATGCAGATCTAAGTGCTTCAGCAAACAATATAAGATGTTTTATATTTTATCTTATCTTAGAAGATAAGATGGAAGATAAATATCTCTGCTTCCAATTATTAGAAGCCATTTTAATGGGAAGTTGATAAGAATTTGACTTCAATCATATCAATATAGAATATAATTACTACCCTTATGCTATACATACAACTTTTTCTAACATTTTTGCTTAGCAATTGAATGTACACACACACACACACACATACACACACACATTACTTCCCAATGCATAATGACATAAATTTAAATTAAATCATGGTTTCATGCGATTCTAAGTATCGCTAAGATATGTAAAGTTCCCTGATATTTATTTATTACTTTTTCTTATCTGTTTTATTTTCTGAAAGAATTTTGGCCATAAGTCAGAATGGAAATTAAAAAATAAATTATAATGTAGTGCTAAACCATGCGGACTCCAGTATCAGGAAGCTTCCACAGCAACATGGGCACCTTTTCTCTAGAAACCTTACAACAACAGTAATTTGCATTTATTTTTGAGAATATTGGTTAACATCTAGGCTACTGTAGTGGTGCGACCGTAAGGTCTATGTCTGCCTTTGTTCAGGGACTACAGTATCATTCTCAGGAACTTATAAGCACTCAATTAATATTTGTTGAAAAAATCCTTGATTCTTTTTCTTTCTCTTGCTAACTATATATAATTATTCGTTAAGTCCTGCCCATTATACTTTCAAAATATACATTAAGCTATCCTTTTTCTTTCATTTCCACTGTTACCACTCCAATCAACATTATTGTCACTTGCCTATTGTGATTGCATCCTAAATGATCTCAGCTGTCTCATTCTTGTCCTTTCTCAACTCCTTTTCTAATCCCCAGAATGCTGTTATTAAAACATAAATGGATCTCAAGCACTTCAATGTATTTGCATGGCAAGTGCACAAATGTCTATAGTATTTAACGTGGTTTACGACATAGTCTGATTCCTACCTGCAGCAGCTAGCTTTAGATCTGTAAAAATTCTGTAACGAATTACTGTAGGGCACATTGGTTGAGAACTACGTTTTGTAGTTCACAACTCTGTTTTTGACCAGTTGGGCTGGGCTCGCAGAGGAAGATCTGCTGATCTGAGCCAAGCACATTTGCTCTTGGCTGGGGCTCACTCTTGCATCTGGGCCAGCTGACCGTGAGCTGCAGCAACTCAGTGTTCCTCCACGTGAACTCATCTTCTGGCATGATAGCCAGGCTCAATCACATGGTATTCAGTCAGGGAGAGCAGAACTGTGCAAAGCTAGGTTTGGAAATGTTACAACAGCACTTCCTCTGTAATCTATGCCCAGAGAAAGTAAAAAAAAAAAAAACAGACCAGATTTAAGGGTTACGAAATAGTCTCCATTTGTTCATAAGAAGTGCTGGAAAGCAGCATTGCAACGCAGTCTGTGTACAGAGAGGATAAGGATCATACCCGTTTTCGCAAACAGTTTGCCACATCACCCTCATCTTTTTCCTGCAGTATGTCTCATGCCTGACTCCTGCTAGTCACCTGATGTACACTCGCCTCTGGCCACGCTGGCCTTATTTCTATTCTTCCAAAAAGCCAACCTCATTTTTGGCTAGATGCTCTTTGATCATGCTGTTTCCTATGTATGGAACACCCTTCCTTGATACTGTCACATACATGGCTCATCTCATTTAGGTCCCAGATCAGTGTCACTTTAAATCACCACAGGACAAAGACTTCAAATTTTTCTGATAGCTAAACCATGGTCCACATGCCTGCACTCTGAAGGGTAAAAAGAGAAATCTAATATCAAATCAAATCATTATTAAAATATCAACCACTATACATAATACGCTGCCCCCCAGGGTAATCAAATTACTATAGACTGTGAAGCACTTGAGGACAAAGACTTAGTGATATTAAGACCAAAACGTGGGACACGCCTGTGCCTGGTGGTTATTCAATACATGTTTCCTGCTCTAATTTTCGAAGCCAACCTACACAATTACTTCAGGGCTCAAGCAATCATTTCGCAGAACATTGAATGCTTTAGGGAAAAGAAAATAATTCCCTGATATTGTCAAGAGTTAAAAGACAAATTACTTTAGGACTCTCCTCCACAATCAGAAGCCCTTTGTGAGCATCTGCTTTGACTTGGCTGTTTAATTATTCTTTTCCTCTCACAAGAGGAGGAGGTAATTACAAACTCCTGCTCTTAATTACGAGCCTCTTGCCCAGTGCATCTGATCCTGCTCCTTTGTCTCTCTCAAGGTGTCAGCTTTTGCTAAGAGAATTGTCTTCGGAACCACAGCTGTCGTTTCATTTCCGTGCTAATTTTCCAAAAACATCACTGCACCATGTGCCTTCTACGTGTGGACGTCAGCCACCCACCTTCGTCTGTCTTTCTGCATCACTCTTCTCTGGAATACAACTCAAGTGAAGAGTCACAGAAAGACTTCCTTGGTTTTAATTTTTCATTCTCTATTTTTGCTTTTAGTGTTTGATGGAGAGACATTTGGGCTTCATCCATAAACATGGCAAACACATATGCCTAATTCTTGACTTCTCTTTATTTCTCCCTCTAGATATCTGACAGTGACCTCAAATTTTCCATGTTCAGTTACAAATTTAGACTCTTCCATGCTGAACCTGCCTCTTCACTTCTGTAATCTCTACCTCATTTCATAGTAACCACCCCCTGCAATATGGCTGCGATGAAACTTTCCAGTCGCAAACACTGCTTCCTACATCCTCCCGACACTTGACTGCTGCAGCTAAGTTGTCTGCACTCTACTCCTGCACATCATGGGCTTCTCAGGCAGAGCTGGTGTCCCTCCATAAATTAATATTACTATATTAGAGACAGAAATGGTCTCAGGAGTTTTGCAGGGCTTTGCCCTGAAGGAATATGTGAATGTGTTAGTTTGCCTATCAAAAGCTGCTCCACCTCAAGAGGGCATCTCAAAGGTCAGTAGCAGCTGCTTTCCAAGGTGACGCTGCAGTCTCGAACCCGTGGTTCTCACCTGCTTTGAAGGACAAAGCAAAGTCTGCATGGAACCACGGGGTGAGAGCTGATCAAAGAATGTCCGCCCAAGAGACAGATACCTGTGGCAAAAAACAATTAGTCCAAGGGACAGTTCCTGCTTGACTTCCGATGACCTGTCTCTATTTGCAATAACTAGATAAAGAAATATGGATCCACTATATCTCTGTTTAACCCTTCTGTTAAGTGATAGCTTTATCTCAGAACTTAGAAATTTGTCCTTGAAAGATTTTGTAACCATTTGTTCACATAGATAGAGTTAGTTAAGGGATCTATAGAAGCCTTTTGAAAGACTTTTAACCTAAAATGAACTACCTGTTATTACGTAAATCTGTTACCCCTGGCAACCGATCTCTGTACCTATAAATACCCATGTGAAACTTTGTTCTGAGCCTTACAATTGACGGAGATAGTCTTAAGGACCCCTGAGTACCACTGCTTTGCCTTTTATCTTTATAAATCTATAAAACTATACTTTCGTCTCTGTGTATTCTTTTATTTCTATTATTTTCCATTTTCTATTATTTTCTTATCCTTTGTGATGACCCTTACCTAAGGGACCCGATTTTTTGCTGGGAACATAGCTAACTCCCCACAAGCTGGCTATTCACTAGGCAGAGTAAGCCTTTGCTAGGGTACCTGTAAATAAGGACATGGTTATTTTTTAAAAGATTATAATAGGTGTTCTTTTAAAAAGAAAAGCATCCCAGTAATCATCATGGAAGGACTATTTTTTAAAAAGTCTGGCTTCTTTCTGTATTAATATAGTTAAACAGATTAGCATTATTATCACATCAAATACTTGAGTTGCAGAGATTGGCACAAAAACGTTTCAGTATTGATGGCTGCTGAAATTATTAAGCTGACCCTGCTCGTGGGATCTCCTTTCCTCCTTTCTTGATGTGGTGTGCTCCTCCTTCTTCAAGACCCATAACAAGCGGAGCCTCCTCTGCTATAGCTCCCCTGGTCCCCAAGGTGGCTGCTGCTCTGTTGACTCTTCCCCAGCACATGGTGTCCACATCTTCCTGCAGCAGCCACCTTGCTGCTATGGCAGGTCCATGACACTCATTCGTCTCTGTGTCCTTCCTGTCCAGGCTGAGCACAAGCTAGCATACAGTTAGAAAACTATCAATATGTACAAGTAAATATTTATGGAGGCCACAGTCTTCTTTCAGTTAATCTGGAAAATAAAGATCTAACCTATAAGCACTCAAGCAGTAAGTTTCAGTTATTAATCAAAGTGACTTTCTGTGAAGTGAGTGATTGCACCTGCTTCTTAAAACCAGAACATATTTGAATGTGCAAAATATAGCCTGAAATGTCAAATATTATAGTTGTGTTTTTTTTAGAAAGAGAAAGTACATAAATTTTATGAGAGTCCCAATGATGCCACAAAAAAAGAAAAAAGCTAAGCCATTGATTGAATTGTATTTAATCTACAGGAGTGGATGCTATAGGCCAAGAAAAATGTCCGGAGCAGGGACCCCAAACTGATGGTTAGTGGACACAATAAGCCTATGCGCTCATAATGCTTGTAATATTATACTTTAGAATTGAGTGGTAACATTTTTTTCATATTTACCCTTTGCGATATATCCTGGAAATCACTACTATCAGCTTATTAACATATCCATTCTGTTTTATAGCTCTATGATATTCTACCACGTGGTTGAATACAGTTTATTTAATAATTCTCCTAGACATTGTGCTTTTCCAGTGTTTTCCTATTACGATCAATATCACAATTGATAACCTTGCACGTATGTTGTTTTTTATTTGAGAAGGTATTTTTTAGGATAAATTCTTAGAGGTGAGACTGCTGTGTCAGGAGGTAAAGGCATATGTAGTGTTTTTAGATATTAACCAAATTCCCTTCCATACAGGTGACCATTTTGTACTCCACCAGCAACATGTGGAGGACAGCCCCACTGATGACGTCTGAACTGAAAGTGCCATTAAGACCCCAAATTCTCCCAACGAGTTGGACTCCCTGTGGCTAACAGAGACACACACATTTGTGAAACAGAACCAAGAGGCCATGGTGGGGTGAGAGAAGAGTGGTCATACACCCTCTGTTTTTGGAAAAGGATGTTTTGACAAATATCCTGCTTTGTGGTCTTGAACCAGAACAGTTCCTGTGACCAGAGCCAGGCAAAGAAAACATCTGACACAGACACTTCCGGTTTGGAGCTTGTGAAACCACCCAGTCAGACAGAGCTAAACTAGCTTAAATCCTTCCTTCGCTTAAACGGATCTGATTGGGAACCAGGGCAGGAACTTTCCCGACTTAACCAGACCCTTCCTTTGTTCTTTGGAGAGCACAGTCTCACTTGTGTTGGAGGCTGTGCCTCAGTCTGCAGATTTCTTTTTTTAAGAGAACAAAACTCTCCCTTTCTCCTCTGCAGATCTCATGGTCTTTTGTTAACAAACAGCCCACCAATGCAGGAAGATGGCAAGTGTGTAAGTTTTTGCCAATCACATATGTGAGAAGTGGTACCTCTGTAAGTTTGCTATTTACCTTTGTTTTATCAAGAATAAAATTTAAACCCCCCAATATTCTGAAATAAAAAAAGAATAAAGTTGAGCACCTTTTCATATGCTTAAGTCCATTTGTATCATTTTTGCAAACTGTCCATTTATGTCTTTTGCTTGTTTTTTGGTTTATGCTCAACATTTTGTTGATGTGTAACATGATTCTACACTGAAATACACAACATTTTTTGGTCAACAAATTTTTAGAAAATATGAGGAAAAATGTGTGTAGGCATATTTTAATTTTTTATTGTTCTTTCTTTCTTACTGATACTCTAAGATATTTTCTTTTATCATTTCCTGTCTGTTGTGAGAACTTTCTTTAGCTATTCTTTTATTATAGGTATATGGGCAACAAATTCTATTGGTTGTCCTAAAATGAGAGTCTCTTGATTTCTTCTTCATTTCTGAAGGATATTTTTGTTGGATAAATGATTAGGGGCTGTAAGTTCTTTTCTTTCAGCCCTTGAGAAATTCTATGTCACTTCCTTTTTGCCTTCAAGGATAGGTATTTTCCTTCAAATTGTTGTGGGTTTTTTTTTTTTTTTAATGTGTAGGTAAGTTGTCATTTCTCTCACTGATTTCAAGATTTTTTTGTCTTCCTTTGTCTCCTTTTTGGAAGAATTGGTGCACATTATTACTCCTTACGACTCGATCGCATGGGTGCACCTAACTGGAAGGCAGGCAGGGGAGGGCCATCCAAGTCCCTGCCCAGGAAGGAGATTAGTCTTGGCGGATAGCCAGTCTTGCTACAGTACGGTGTGATAACTTCACCAAACCCTCACATCCCAGGATCCTTAGTTTTCTTCCATGCCCAACTTGCAAGCCCTCTACCTTGGCTACAAAGCCATTCATTTTCTTTTATCCTGCAACTGGGCTTCTTATGCTCCTAGGGAAAAACAAACAAACATGCTTGGGCTAACCAGTGCTTCTAAAACCTGTTGGTCTCCAACCTCAGCTATCCATTGTGGATTCACTTCAGTCCATGTGAAGTTCAGCCTGCTGTTCTGGGTAACAGCGCAGGGATCAGTGGTGCTAATAACAGAGATGACAAGTTTTCTTGCGAGAATGAAAGTAAAGGAGTGTGGAGATGCTGATTTCTCGCCATAGTGGGATCTGTATGCCTGTAAAGCGCCTGCAAGACCAAGCAGACCAAGCCGTGAAAACGAGAGAACCAGAGAAACCAGAGGGACCCAGGGAGAGTTGAACAGACAAACAAGAAGCAACTCCAACTGCTACAGAGAACAGAAATGAGTACTACATTTTTCTAAGTAAATATACTTTGCTAAATATTTCTGAAAGGCTCAGGAAAGAAAATATGTCTGAAAACATTCCTAAAAGAAAAGCTGTTGGCTGGAAACAGAAAGGACCAACAGGATGATTGGAAATTGGAGATGTGGTGTCGTTTCTCCCGCAGCGCTCTCCTGCGAGCACCTGATCCAGCAGCAGGCAGCGGATAATATATGTAAGAGAGGCGGCGTTAGCGAGGGGGCGTGGCGTCAACCGTTGTTACTGAGCTTCCCCAAAAGGCGGTTCTGAGGTAAGAGCCAAAGTAAATGCACCCAGTGACTCTTAGCTGAGAGTAGCACAGCCCCTGACTTTGTGCCTAAGCGTGTGTCTCCCTGGTCTTCAGAGTCTCGGTTACACAGCTGTATTCGTCTTTCACTCTTTGTAGTGCCCTGTCTCAGCATTTGAAATAAAGGTTTTGACTTTTTGATTTATAATTTATATTTCTTCCTAACATAAAATACCTATTTCCTTTTTCCAAGTTAGGCATTTTTTTCTGTCGTGTTTAAGATAGCAATCACGGTAAAGCGACTTGGCGTGAGACATGGTGAACCCACCAGCGCGTCCATCCTGTCGGCGGCACGTCAGAACTGTGGTCCAATCCCAGCAAACCACACAATAAAGATTCTTACAACTGCTATTATTTTTACAACCAGAAGCACACAATTTAAGCACATATTTCTGTTAATAAAGGAAAGGCAGTTTTTATTGGATTAAAATGTATGTAATTAAGCACTAATAGAGAACGACTCAAATTTTAATAATAGATTCAGAAAAATACTTGATATTTATAAAATACATAAATAGCTAATATATTGTATATAATGTATAAATATTTTAAGGTTTTTTTTCTATTTCATTGTTTTTATGTGAAAGTCCTATGTGATCTTTCAAACCAAATAATGCTTTCAGAAAAAAGTAACTTTAACTTGTATAGTTTCTTCAGTGAACTGCTCTTGATATAATGCCAGTTAATTAAGAAGTCTAAAATAATTGTGGCAATATTAGGAAAATTGTCGTACATTCAATCCAGTTTGACACTTTCATTATAGGTAATACGTTGCTTTTAAAGTAATGCTAAGATCTCTCACAGCCAGAATGAGTGAATGTATTATTAATATTATATAAGTATAATAAATCCATTCAATGTCTAGGAAAAGAATTAAGAATGCTTCATTTACTCTGAGCTCAATCATAAGGTCTGGCCAGCGTTTCTGCCGTGAGCACAGAGGAGGACGCCTTTCCTTCTCCTGGACCCTACCTTTGCGCCTGGGGTAAGCTCAGGGGCAATGTGTCCTCCAGCTGTGGATGTGTATTTCCTCAGCATTCTTGTTTCTGGTTTAAAAATGAAAATATGATTAAGAAAAATTCACATGATCTTGTTAGTCCCCTAAAAGGTCTATAAAATGTGATCGCTATAATTGGTTGTCAAAAAAGATTAGTTTTAATCATTCATAAGACCTCACGATTTTTTATGGTTCAAGTCCTAACTGCATCATCACCTCTGAATTATTTCGACCACCTAATAATTGACCACTGTCCAAATATTCCACTTTTCAAAGACACTCCACACATCACATACCAAGTAGAAAATGTTAATGTATTAATTAATACTATTTAATGTCTTAATTAATTGTAAATAAATATAATCCACTATATTAATATTAATAGAACGAATAGAAAAAGGAAACACATAATCATCTTGACAGGCATGAAAAAATCATTTGACAAAGTCCAATACCCTTTAATGATTTTTTTACAAAGCCAACAAGTTAGGAATGGAAGCTAAATATCATCAAAGTCATACATGATAAACCCACAGCTAATTTCATACTTAATGGTGAAAGGTTCAATTCTTCCTCTCTAAAATCAGGAACAAGATAAGGATGTCCTGGCTCATGGCTTCTATTCAGCATTGTAATGGATTGTTTAGCCAGCATGATTAGGCAAGAAAATGAAATAAAAGGCCTCCATATTCAAAAGAAAGAAATAAAAGTAGCTTAACAATGGGTAAACATGATCATGCAGAGTGGTACAATGGACTTTGGTGAATTAGAAGAGGGGAGGTTGAGAGGGAGGTAAGGGATCAAAAATTATCGGATGCAGTGCACACTCTTCAGGTGACAGGTACACTGAAAGCCCTGACTTCACTGCTATACAATTTATCTACGTAACAAAAAAACCACTTGTATTCTCTAAATCTGTTAAAATTAATGGAAAAGAAAGAAAAAATTAGATTATCTCTCTTTTCGGATAGCATGATTTTGCATTTAGAAAACGCTAAGGAATACACATGCATGTACACAAACTATTAGAATTAATGAATGAGTTCAACAAGGTTGCCGGATACCTCAATATATAAACATTAGTTGTAATTCTATATACTATCAATGGACTATCTGACAATAGAGTTAAGGAAATACTTCCTTTCACAATCGCATCAGACTGAATAAAATAATTAAAAATAAATTTAACAAAAGGGCAATATTTTTACATAGAAAACTATAAAAAGTTATTCTATTATGTTAAAGATGATTTAAATAAGTAAAAAGATATTTCATGTTTATAGATTAGATAATTAATATTATTAAGATACCCTACTCACACTAATCTACAGATTCCATGCAGTTGCCACCCATTGCTCAGCTGTCTTTTTCCCAAAACTTGAAAAGCTGATCCTAAAGTCCATTTGGAAATGCAAAGAACCTGGAATACCAAAATCAATCTTGAAAAATAAGAACAAAGTTGATGAACTCTTACTTCCCAATTTCAGAATTTAATGCACATCTGGAATAACCCAGACAGATTGGTACTGGAATAAAGATAGAACAGAAGATACTAGAGAATCCAGAAATAAACTTTTATATATATTGTCAATTTATTTTCAACAAGGGTGACAAGATAATTCCGTGGGGAAAGAATAATCATTTCAGTAAATGGTGCTGAGATAACTGGATATTCCCATGAAAATACATGAAGTTGGACCCTTACCTCTCATTATATACAAAAAATGACTTTAAAAAGGTTCAGAAAGCTAAATGTAAGAGCTATAAAACCCTTTGAAATAAACATAGTAGTAAATCCGTGACTTTTGATTAGTCAATTATTTCTTAGATGTGATACTTAAAGCACTTGCAACAAAGAAAAGGCAGATAAACTGCACTACGTCAAAATTGAAAATGTCAACCACATGAAACCACAAGAACAGTGAAAAAACACAGAATGGGAGAAATGTTTATAAATTGTATATCTGATAAAGAACTGCAATACAGAATATATAAAGAACCTTTATAACTCAATAATAAAAAGGTAAATAACCCAGTGTAAAATAGGCAATGGATTTGAATAGACATTTGTCCACAGAATATATACAAGTAGATAATAAGCAATGAAAAGATGCTCAACATCAATAGCCATTGGAGAACAGAAATAAAAACTGCAACGAGCTACCACTTTACACCCACTAGGATGGCTGTAGATAGAAAAGGCGGATTATATAAAGTGTTGGTGAGCACATGAAGAAATTAGAATCCTCATACATGGCTGCCCTGACCAGTAAAATTGTGCAGCCACTTTGGAATGCACTTTTGGTGTTTCTCAAAATGTAAAATACCATATGACCCAGAGATTTCACACCTAGGAATCTATGCAAAAATAATTAAAACATGCTTACATACACACACACACACACAAACCATTTACTTAAATGTTCATAGCAATATTATATATAGTACTCTGAAGTTGGAAACAACTCAAATGCTCATGAACTAATGAGTGGCTGAACAAAATATTATGTACACTTGCAATAGAATATTATTAATATTTGGCAATACAAAGGGATATAATACTGAAACATGCTACAACATGGATGAACCATGAAATCCTTATGCTAAGTGAAAGAATCTAGACACAAACGACCACATATTGTATAATTTCATTTATACAAAATGGCCAGAATATGCAAATCTATAGAGACAGCAAGTAAATTGATTTTTGCCAGGGCTGAGATGAGAGATGAGGAGTAACTATTAATGGATATGGGGTTTCTTTCTATGGCAATGAAAATATCTAAACTGAGATTGTGAGGATGCTTGTGCAACTCTGTACACATGCAAAACCATTAACTTGTACTCTCAAAATGAGTGGGATTTGTGGAAACTAATTACATTTCAAGAAAATGTTAAACCATCATTTTCATTCATTGCTTTCTGAAAGAGAAAGCCTAGATATTTTAAATGATGCTAGCTATTTTCAGTGAGGATGTGAAGAATAGCATCTCAAAATACTGAAGGAACTTAAGCATGAATGCATTTTAAAAAACCAGTTGTCTTTGAGGGACTAAGGAAAATAGAAGAAATAACAAAACATTGGGGACTCAGAAAATATTCTGATTTTAGGAGAGGAAAAGGATTAATTTTAAAAAGTATTCTTGACATTAATTTTGATCAAATGCTAGAATAAGTTTTGGAAGTAGCAATGGGGAAAATGATGGACTCAGGTAAAAATCCTACCATAGGATGTGACTAAAGAGCATCTAGGTGTGGATGCACGACATGTTGCTGAATCTGCGATTCTGGGACTCAGGAGAAAGGCACTGGCTTGGGGATTTGATTGGAAATCATCCTCATGTGGGTGGTATTTGCTGCTGCTGTGGGGTAGGGGTGGCCCCCACAGAAATCAACTAGGAAACAGACTAAGACCGAAGAGAGAAACTTTGGAAAAAAGTCTACTTTAAGGCTACGACTAAAAAGAGGGGGACACAACAGAGTTGGGGCATAGTACTCAGAAAGGAAGGAGGAGGAACAAACAATGTCACAGAGTTTTAGAGATGTCCAGAGGAAAAGAGAATTCCCGCGAGAGGTGGTCAAGAGTCAAAGTGGCACATACAGCAGAGAGTAAATAACCTAAGAATTGAATAATGATTTGCAAACAAGTGGATTTATTTCACCACGGTTATGGTAAATTAAATGAAACAGTGAGGGTAGAAGATTGCAGTGAGGCACCTAAGGCAGCAGGTGTACACACCAGTGCGGCTTACAATGTGGGCTGGGGAGCACTGACCTGGGGCCACCAGCAACTCTTCCAGTGGGTTCATAAGGTCCAGACTATTTTCAGAAAAATAAAATGTTATTATTTGCCTTTTCCACACCCCTTCTCCAACAAGTGCACAATGGAGTTTTCTGGAGTCTACATGGAGCATGTTGATGTAATCATTTTGATGGCTGATGGAATGTGTGTACTTGGGTATTCTTGTGTTTTCTAGAGTTTTGTAAGGTAGTTTAATAAAACACATCAGTGTTTGGAAGATCTGCATAACTCAGCGAACCAATATTTTCCCAAGACCAGTATATATGTCAAAATCGTGCATTAGTAAAAGATCCATTTATAACCCAAGATATACTGAAGAATTAAAATGAAGCAGAGTATGAAATGTTCTTTGATGTGAATTGAGTCCACATTTAACTAAACTTTGAGAAACTACCACTTTTCAGATTTGGGAATAAATCAATGAAAAAAATCCTCAATTGTTTAAATTGGTTGTTAAAATACTCCTTTTAACCTCATAAAGCCTCATTTCCATTATATACTCTAACCAGAGTACATATTGCAAAAGGTTGGATGCAGAAACAGATGTCAGAATCTGGTTCTGTACCATTAAGCCTGACATTAGAGATTTGTAAAAATATTAAACATTAATCCTTGGAGGAAGAGTTATATTTCCACTAACCTTTGGAGAAATAGTTATATTTTATTTAAAAAATAACTTATGCATGTTAACATGTAAATTATTTATTGTTGTCATTAAACAAACCTTTTTTGAACACAATTCAGGTTTAATTTCTAATGCAGTAAATATCAATGCCTATAACTCATGTACACAAAATCTTATTTGGGGTCTTCAATAATTTTGATATGTGTGAAAGTGTAAGAACCAAGGCGTGAGAATCACTGATTTATACCATCCCTTCACAGAGTTTAAGCAGCGAAAAAGGAGGAGAAAATCGAGCAATATCTGATAGGGATACAGCGTCAAAGGAAGATTTGTTTTTGTAATTAAAGGTGGGACAGATTTAATTAAATTTGAATACCAATGGGAAGGAGCAAGTAGAGAAGAAGGAACTAACAATAGACCCAAAGAGAAGGAAACAACACGCGACAGTGCAGTCTCCTCTGAACTTCTGTTATTCCGAGCACAGCCAGCACCCGTGCTCACAAGCTGCTTTCCAAATACATCCTCCAATAGGAGGAACCAGAGCTCCCTGCGGAAGTGGTTGAATTCAGGGCTGACCCAGGAAAAATACTAGTCCAGGGCATCTTGTGTGGCCAAAAAACAAGGAAGTGCTCCTATAAGGACAGGGCATTGGGAAGGACACAAGAACCAGCCCGGTGGCACTCCCAGATGCCAAGCTTGGAACAAATCGAGCAGCAGAACAAATAATGATGGTGTTGGAGCAGAACTCACAAAGTACCTAAGTATCCAAGAGTCTGTAGCGATTTAAATGAGTGAATGAATAAATAAATACAGGAAGGAAAAGGGACATTGCTTTTTGTGAGGAGAATTCTAATTAATAAATGTGAAAAGAATGAGAGAAATAAAAATCACTGCCTTCAGCAGAAAAAAGATATTGGCAGGGTCTCAGAGTATCTCCCCCAACACCGTTACTTACAGAAGGAAAAGCACGTATCACATGCTGGAGAAACCCCGCCGATTCCCCCTTGTCTAAGCAAGCGAGGGCAGCATCATCAGTAGCATGAACTGTGGACAAGATGTGTTGAGAACGCACCACATCTGTCCGCGGTTTTCTTCCCAGTATGTCGAACTTCAATTTAGTTGTGAGAAAACATTGGACAAACCCAAATTGAGGGACATTTTATAAAATAATTGACCAGTATTTTTTAGAAGTGTCAAAGTCATGAAAGGCAATGCGGTAGGTCAACCGCACCCCTCCCCTAAAGGTCCATGTCCTAATCTCCGGATCCTGTGACTATGTTAGATCACACGGCTGAAGGGACTTTGCAGATGCAAGGTGTGAGGCTTCATACCTCAAAATGGGCAGGTTATCCCGGATTATACACATACAGGAACCTCTGCAAAGACAGAACTCTCCGAACCTATTAGAAAGCAGTGTCCAAGTGCAGGAGGGAGTCAGACAGACCCAAGTACGAGGAGGACTGGATGCCTCGTTGCTGGCTCTGAGATGAGAGGCCATGTCCGAGGACCAGAGAGAGGCCACTAGGAATTACAAACAGCCCCCTTCTGAAAGTGGAGAAATGGGACCTCTGTCCTACAACCACAAGGAGTAGGATTCTGGTAACAACGGAATGAGCCTGGGGTGGACTCCCCCCAGAGCAGCCTAATAAGAGCTGAGACTGGGTTTTTGCCTGGGGAAACACGAAGTAGAAAAATCGGTGGAGACAACTAACATACAGGGCTGTGAGAAACGAAATGCATGTGTTTTAAGGTGTAAGGATGTTGTCATTTCCAATAACAGCAACAGGAAGTTAATGCAGGTCGGGGAAGACTGAAGGACTGTTCAAGAGGGAAGCGATGTTGGAGACCTGACAACCACATGCAGCGCAGGGTCCTGGGCCAGGAAGGTACACTGGTCGGGAGAATGGGGGACTCCAAACGACGTCTCTACTTCAGTTGATGGTGCTGTGCCAACGTTCAGGCCGTAGTTGTGACAAATACATCACAGTTATAAGAATGGTAGCAATATGGACAGCCGTGTGAAGGGTACACAGGAACTCTCTGTACTAGTGTCATTTCTGTAAGTCTAAAATTGCTTAAAATTAAATGCCTAAAATAGTCTACTATTCCAAGTCCCACAATCTTCCTGAAAACATTCATGACCACTGAAACCCTTCCCACCTTCGAATTCCTTATATTTTCATTCTTAAATTGCATGATATCCATAGAAAGAACTTATTACATGAAGCAATTTAAGATGAATAGGGCAGAGATTCTCATACAGTTTCTTCAACTGGTGAAAATATATGATTGTTTTCATAAAAACCTTCAGAAAACGGGTGTGATGGTTTGAAGGCTGCTCTTAATACTCTCTTCCTGGTAAGCCCAGCCTTGCTAATAATGCATCTGCACAAATGGTTCTTACTTAAACATCAGACAGGGATTGCCATTTGGGTAAAAGGCTTAAAATGTCTCCTTCTCTTAAAGGGAGTTACGGATAAGAGTAGTAGATCTGCTATATGTTGACATAGCTTTTCAAGCCAAATAAAAAAAAGTATTAGATAATTTTAAGCAGTTAACCACTGATTAGGATCTCTCATTTGCAAGGCTTTCAATATCAAATACTTTTCTATTCTAGAAGATTTGCTAAGATTTACTTAATCAGTTAATATTTATTTAATATTTATAATTTACTTAATATCATTTGTTCAATGGCAATATTTACTCCAAATTTCAAAAAAATACTAAAGAGTATTATAATACAAATTATTTGAGGACAAAATTTAGCTAAATCAGTAAAATATTCATGTTGTATAGTATATTTTTGAAATTTTGATGGTTTTACTTTCCATGTTGTAAATTGTAGTTTAAATGCTGACTTACTTCACTTAAGAAGTTACGTCCCACTGACACTTGCCAGCCTGTGTTTGAGACCCGGTGACAACGCCAAGCACAGAGGCCGGCTGGGGAATTGGAGAGTCCCGGGCACAGGAGCAGCGCTGCACCAGGCACGTTCTTCAACCAGCACTGGCTTGTGGAGCACCAAGGATCCAAAGTCAATGAGAATAAGGTCACTTTCTTTAAATGCTTTATAGCCGAGTGACGAGACTGGCAAACCACAGACAATTCCATCCAAGGAGATGAGTACTGTGGTAAGGATTTAAATAAGGCACAGTGGCCACACAGTGGAGAAGGAAGCCATCAAGGAGGTGCCCTGACAGAAGAGGGAACCTGTTTGTATAAGGGTTAATGAGAATCTTCCACGGGAAAGGAGGTAAACATACCCCAAGCACGCCTGAGTAGGCAGAGCCGGGCGGCAGCCCACTGCTGCTTCCACAGAGGCAATAGTGAGGCAGTAGTGCACTCCCAGGCTTAGCGCAGGGTGGCCGAGAACAGTCTGACCTGTGGCCAGGTGCATCCCTGCACTCACCTGGACCCAGGTACCTTGGGGATTGAGCTTATCTACAATTGATCCATGGATAGATATAAATGAGTTATAGAAATCAAATCATGTGAGGGGCAGTGGAGATATAGGGAGAATCCCAAGATGAAAAATACATCATTTCATGTGTCAGACTCAGCACCAAGGGGTGAGGATTCCAAGAAGGACCAGAGGATTCATATGTACTACGGAACTAGTCCTACACCTGTACCTGATGTGTCCTGGGGGGAAAGAGGGGCTGTGGAATTCCCGAACCAATAAGCTGGGCCTACGGAAGTGAAAGTGGGCATCTGCCTACTGGCTAAAAGGAGACAGACTTCACAGATGGGGAGGTGGGAGGGAAAAGATAGCAGGTGATGCGAGAGCTGCACTAAGCAGGCAACTGTCTCCTACCAAAAGGTGTCCGGAGTTCGAGAGGAGTTCATTATCTGCTGTTTTTGCAGGGTTTGGAACTAGAAAAAGTGATAAACAGAGTGGCTGAGTCTTACCAAAAAAGCTTCAGTGCTGCCGTCATACCCCAAGACCAGGAGCGGTATGGACAGGGAAGGAGCAGACAGCAGCCCTGCACAGCGCCGGCCTGTCACTCTCCGACCACCTTGCGCCCTGTGACTCCCACGGCAACGCAGAATGGTTGCAAACCCACAAATGGGAGAACCCAGGGCATACAGAGAGGAATCCGAGTTCAGACCCAGCCCTGCTGCAAGTAAGGCACATGAAAGCAAATACCACCAAGACCTGTGATCACTCTGACTAAATGTGTGCTCTTGCAGCAATGAGTTTTGCATATTTGAAATCTGGTTTATGCTGGAAGATGTTTCATAAACGTTTTTCAAAGTATGAAGTCTAAGTCTTCCAAAAATGTTCCTAATTTCATGCTTCTCAATTTTAAAAAAAGGGAATTAACACTATTGAGATCAATGAATACTGGTCTATATTAAATCCAATTTTTCAATTCGGTGATAAATGAAGCCTTAGCAGAGGAGGGGAATGAGTGAATAGCTCAATGTCATGACATCTCAAACGTTTTACTCAAGGCTGCCCCAGTGTGATGATACTAAATCTAAATTCTTAAACAAATGAAAACCAAAGGATTGCCACCAAAGTTTTAGTAACTCTTTTTGTCTGCCTACTATATGAAAAGGCTTGTGCTAAGCAATATACTTGATAATAATGCATGTTAATTATAATTATATTCTCAAGGAGTTTAGAATATAATGAGATAGATAAAAATAATACTCACAATAATATTTATAAATCAAGATGTAATAAAAGGCTTCTTGGCATGAAGTATTGTCAGCTGGGCAAGGTGGGAAATATTTTTCAGGAGGGGGAACTGTGGCGATAAGAAGACAGTTTGCAGAAGGCTTCAGGGAAGTGGCCTTTAGGTGAGCATCAACGCGTGGGTGGAATTTAGGTAAGAGAAAAACAGAACTGTTTGAAAACACACGGCAAGTTCCGCAAATGTTGAATAGTCCCAGGTGGTTAAGATATAACAGTAATACAGAAATTTCCAAGGAGATAAAATGAGAAGTGGAAAGGGTCAAATGTTGGCAGAATGGATGTCATCACATGGAGCAAAACTCCCGTGGAAATAAATCAGACCAGGAACGTGGGCGGCGGCAGCATTTCCTCCGCCCATCCATCCATTTCGCCCAGCACTTAACTGTTAAGATAAACAGCTGGAAGACAGGAGTGCACAACGATGTACTGGAAAACACTAACACTACATTCTGTGTTGGACAGAGATAAACTAAGGATAAACACATACTACCATGTCCGAAGGCCCCTGTGTGTCTTCGCAGGGACACGCTATTTACATCAAACTGTCCCATTGCAGCTTCCTAACACTCATTTCGTTCTTCCGTGTGTTCTCTGCTCATCTTCTAGACTATCTGCAATGGAGTATTGTAGCTGTGCAATGCAACCCTGTATGTGGGAGGCCCTCCCCTCCGTAAGCTGCCCCGTGTGCTGTGGATGACTGCCGTGTCCAGTCCATGTGGCGGGTGGGTGGTCAGGTCCACGCTGCCATGCCCCATGCCCTCTTGACCTCCACCACAGGGTGGGCACATGACCTCGCCGGCTCAGCCACCCCGTCCGAGCAACCCCGCCCCTCGAAGGCGGGCAGTACTCCAGCAATGGGCAGTAGCACAGGTTGCCTGGAGCCTTTGTCTGGATTGATCTCAGAGTGTTTAAAGAGAAAGAATTTCTCTTTTCAGCAAAGTGACTTCTTTTGGGCGCATGTGGGGCTCTAATGTTCACTTTCTCCACCAAATGGGAGCACTGCGTTACTTGTAGAATGGC
This sequence comes from Indri indri, assembly GCA_004363605.1. Taxonomy (NCBI): domain Eukaryota; kingdom Metazoa; phylum Chordata; class Mammalia; order Primates; family Indriidae; genus Indri; species Indri indri. Next base: position 48,564 of record RJWJ010004553.1, read on the forward strand.
GCCGAGAGGGAATCCGTATGTGTCTCCCTCTGTCTCACACCCCGCCCACCACCCCACGTGCACACGCACCGCCTCCCACGCTTTGCGACACCGGAGTAGCCCGAGTCCAGGCCGGCCCCGCCCCAGCTGCCTGAGGGGCAGAAGCACAGTCCCTATCGGATCATTACTTTAGGTTCTGGTGCTTTCGTCTGCATCCGAGAGAGTTCTAGGTGGTGCAAGGCAGTATCTTCTAACTTGATATTTGATTCCAGTCACTGGAAAATCTAAATTATTTTCTGTATTGTGAAACATAAATAAAAATAAACAAGAGCTTTGTTTTGCCCTTGTTTTTATTTGCTATTGTTGCCGCTGGCTTATTTTTATGAATGCATGATTTGATAGGCCATTCAAAAATGCATAATAAAATATAAGACAAAAACAAAAAGACATAAATAAATCATTATAGAAGAAAAATAGATGCTGAGTACTGAGATGAAAACTGGGCAAAGTTAGTACAGAGAAATGTGAATACACACAAAACTTGTATTGTTGGCTAAAAATTTATCTCTAACTTTGTGATGCTCAAAACACTGATATAAAACAGAATAGTATATTTTATTTCTAAGCATTATGCAGGGTATTATGATAATGAATATTAATTAATTACCACTAATATTAATTCGCATACTGTGTTAAGTCACCGTGGGGTTGCACAAGCCCATATTTATTTGTCCTAACCTGTGTTATGTGTTATTATTTAAAATGAAATTAGAGAATCTGCCTCTTTTGAATTCGACAATTGGTTTCATTCAATAGAATGTATCACGTGAATTATTAAAGAAAAAAATATTCCTTCTTTTGAAAAGAGAATTTTGTCAAAGAGATATAAGATTGCAGAAAAGTACATTGTGATTTCAAGTTGGCAAGACAAGAAGACTTTAACTCAAAAACATCAAATACAATTTCTTTATCCCAGAAGCAACTGACTAAAGCAGCAAATGCTGCAAAAAACTCTTTTTGTTTGTTTGCATATTGTTTGTTCATTTTTAGGTATAATTAGCGCCTTTCCCACCGGCAGAAAGAGGCGAGCGCAGGGTGTGGAGGGCAGGCAGACACAGAGCAGTGAGGAAGTAATCAGATCTGGGAAAATAACGCACAGCAGAGAAAGGACAGATGTTTTTTAACCGAAGCAGGATTACAAGTCAATTGAGTAAAAATGTCTAAAATCTACTTTAAATTTTTTTCTTCATAACAGTAGTAGTAGCAGTTGGTATTTCGTGAATGTTTGCTGTTTTACAGTGTCTGTCTGCATAAACAGGCCATGGGATGAATGCTCTAAGATTCCTGATGGATTCCTGAGGAAAAGGAGGATGAGAAACATCGAGGAACCTGTGGGCAGTCACACACCTGCGGAGAGAGCAGCAAGGAGCTCGCAGTGTGTCAGACTCGGGAGCCCCCCTGCCCTCCACACCCCGCACTCACTCTCACCTTGGGCAGCTCATCCACCGTGAGGCATAGAACACTTTTAAGTAAGAATAAAAATTTGATAATTTTATCATTTTAATTAAGGTTTACATATTGCTTAAGATAAATGTGGAGACCAGATTATCAAATCACATTCAGGATTCCATACTGTGGCACACTCCCCGGCTTGCTATATCCTCTGAGAGACGCCACCGCCATGGCGTCACAGCCGCCTTCGTGGAAACGGCCCTAGGGAGGCAAGTCTTACAGCCTCTGATTTAATTTTAATGTCTATTATTCTGTTATCATAATTTTAAATGAAAATGCAAAAGTAGTGTCTGATGTAATACACTCACGTAAACTACTCTTGATTAAATGCCCATTTAAAAATTATTGGTGGAACTGAAGGTAAAATATGTAGACAAGGTTTTTAAGAAGGACATCGACAGGCGACAGGAAATATTGTATCAATCCATGTGGCTCTTAATGAGGGTTATTAAACATCAGAAATAATCCCCATTTGAGGTGGGAGAGAAGATGTTTTATCTGACAGGGTACAATGGTATAAATACTGATTTAACTGAACAGTAAAGTATACATATTCTTTCCCTCGGATGTTATGTTCTTTCGGGTGTCCTATCTTTTCTCTGTGTGCCTGAGTATTCCACACATGCATGCAGATCTGTGGGGAGGCTTGTCGATGCTGAGAACTTCACATCTCCATGAAGGCTCTTCTTATTCCTTCTTTTCCTGTGGTAGGCAGAATTCCAGGATTGCCCCTGAGATTCCTGCCCATTGTCCACACTCTATCTTTCCTTCCTCGCGAGTGTGAACAGGACTGTGTAGATGATGCAAGGTCACTGCCCTGATCAGGCGACTAATCAGTTGACTTTGAGTATTCCAAAGGGAGATTATCCAGGTGGGGCTGACATAATCAGGTGAGTCCTTTTATACTGAGCCCTCTCTAAAGTCAGAGATGTGAGCATGACCAGGTGAGGGAGAGGCCTCTGGCCACTGAGAGCCATCTGTGGCCAACAGCTCACAAGACAATGGGGCCTTGGCCCTACAGACAAGAAAATCAATTCTGCCAGCAACCTGAAGGATCTTGAAAGTGGATCCTTCCCTGGGGACTCCAGATGAGAACACAGCCACCTGGCACCTTGATTTCAACTTTGCACAGCCCTGAGCAGAGGGCCCACCTGTAACATGCCAGACTGCGTACCCACAGGAACTGTGAGATGATGCACGTGTGTGTTTGAGCTGCTACGTTCATGGTCATGTGTCAAACAGCAATAGGAAACGGATGCAATTCCCTCAGAGAAGTCTACCTTCTTGACTTTATGTTACTTTGGTAATGTTCTGCTCACAAAAGTGTATGTTCCCTCTTAGAACACGGTCAGGTCACCCAGCTGTTTCCCCGTGTCTCAGATCTGCAGTGCCCACTTGGCCTGTCATCTCCTGGTGGATGATGGGCCTCCTTTAGCTGCAACGGCTGGTGAGCATTCCTCGGAAGAAGTTCTCTTTGGCTGAGTTATACTGTGTTCCAGCTTTCTACTGGACTTAATCCTATTATTTTCAACCATCCAGCCTAAACTTGAGTTCACATATCTGTACGCACAGGTCCAGGGTTGTGCACGGTGCTCATGATTGCTATTTCTAGACTTTACCACAATGCTACAGAAGCTTGTGCAAAAATGCTTACCTCTGAATTAACAGTAGTGGCTGCTGCAGTATTGGAGCCCCTGCCCATGTCAGACACAGCATTTATGTTGCACAGCAACCCTATGAGGCGGGTGTGAGTGTTTGCACTTTAAACAAGATGGAACAGTGGGCAAGAGAGAGCGCCTTGCTCAGCAGCACCTGTCTAGGGAAAGCCAGAGTGTGCACTGGCTCCCAGGCCTGGCTGGGTCTGATGCCTGTGTCTATTCAATTCTCTAAATTGGCAGCATGAGTTAGGGTGAGAATAACAGAAAGAGAATTATATAATTTGCCATCTAGGAAGGAAAAAGTCTTTTGATATTTGCAGGAATCTAAAGAATACTTCTTTTAGCACCTTAAATTATTACTTTTTTATTTTTAATAGGGACAGGTTCTTACTCTGTTGCCCAGGCTGGTCTTGAACTACTGGTCTCAAGTGATCCTCCCGCCTTGGCTTCCCAAAACACTGGGATTACAGGTGTGAAGCACTGCATCCAGTAAGCACCTTAAATTTTTTCAAAGGCTGAAACTACAAACCAATGATTAAAATAAATATATAGACATTTGACAGTGAATAAAGTTGTTAACCCCAATGTATATGGGAGACTAAAAAGTGTTTTATATGCACATGTTTTTTTGTTCTCAAGCTCCTATAACATAGCAGGACAAAGGATCGGACTGAAAACAAAAACAAGAACTCTGGATTCCTACCAATATAAACCTTTCCAAAGTGCTCTTTAATATGCTTGTCCTTGCATTCAACTAATATCTAGTTAGCACCTGCTTTAGACCATGTACCATTCTAAAGTGCTTGGTATATATTGAAAATAATTATTGGATATAAATTATGTTCCAAGGCTACAGGGATGTTTTTCTCTGTTTTCTAAGTTTAAGTTTCAGTTTTTGTTTTTGTGGCTGTTCCAAAGCTTATTATGATTCTAGATATAACATAGTTATAATAATATAAGTCTATATTATATTCAGCCAGAGTTTTAATTTCCTCAAATGCATCCATCATGATCCATTTTCTCTTATTTAAGTGTCATAATTTTTAAAAAGATTAGCTTCCAACAACATAGACACAGAACTAGATATTGTGCTAATCAATAACATGGTTTCTCATTGTTTAATTTATATTGTCCCCTTAGCTGGAACTTTCCCAAGACCAAATACCTACGTGCTGATGTCCTCATCATCGTTGTCATCACCTGGTGCTGCCTGCTAACAGAGGCTCTTTCTACAGTTTAAGGGACGAGGTTTTCATCATCAAGTCCTAAATCAATGTGTTGCTGCCCAAGTCACATCTAACAACATTCCTCATTTTTAGGTGCTCTCCTAAAGATTTTTTGAACTAGGCGACAAGTACAATGGGGATATGATGATCATAATTGTAGTGACTTAATTCCCCTTGTGTTTTACGTATTCTGCATCAACCAGCGTTACATACATTGGAATCATTGTGAAGTAGTGTTAAAGTATGAGCTCCCTGCCCTTTCCATCTCAAACACTATTTTACCACTAAGTATACTGTTTGTTATTTTTTGATTTAAAAATAAAAAAAGATTAAATATCTGGATCTTCACCTAGAATGACCTCTCAGCCTTCAATGCTCACATAGTATTATACAAGCGTACAATAAAATCTTCTGAAATCTATCTACTCTATTGTTTTCTACTTCATCAGAACATTTATTTGGGGGAAAAATGTTTTTGAGTACTTACCATGTCCCAGGTATAAATACCTTCATAGTGTAATCAATCTAACTTAGTCTAGCACTCCCAATGGGATTATGAGTTGGATATTTAATCAGTATTATTTTGCATTTTGTTGCCAAACTGGGTAATTGTTCATTTTCTTTGCTTTGTAGACAGCAGTTCTAGGATTTGATTTACTGATGTGTGACACTACCATAAAGATTTGCTTTTTCCCTCTTGGCTTCACTGACTTTATCAGAGCGGGTCATTTGTGTGCCGCAGGTTATGTTGCCATGTCTTGATAAAGGGATACTTGGGCTGCATGCACAACCATTCACTCAGGTTAATTTGACATTGATCATCGGCTTCCCGTGCAAAGTCCTTTCACTGCATTATTGCTCCCCTTAGTGGGAGAAATTACTAAATCCAGATTGTGAATGTCAGATTGAAATGCATGATGATCTTCTAGAAACAGTACAGCAAATGTATTTTTATTGTATGTTTTTTAAATGTCACAGCAGCTTTTGGTTTGCAGCACTGACCTGATGTGGTAGCGGTGTACACATTTGTACTTCACGGGTGTTCCTCCAGGTTTTGGGTGTTTGTCTTCATGGTCATTTTAAATACATTTGATTGGATCACACAAGCTACTATCTCAGACTTAAATTTATGCTCTTACACCTTTGATCGTAACTTACCTGTGAGAAAATGGATGAAAGAATATACGGTGAAAACTTACATTTTTCTCTATATTCCTTCAGTATAGATATTGCTACATCCTAATCAGATTTTCTAAAGTCTACCTTGCAAACCACTAATATCCTCAATTTTTGAAAATCACAATCATCCCAAATATGAAGTTTTGCTTATCTCTTGAAGCTGAAAATTTTAAGTGGAGCACAACAATTGCTCAGAAGCTTGAGGACACTTTCATTTTTGTTTGACTTGTTGATCAGATTACTGATTAAGTTAGAACTGGAAGGAAATAGAACTAAATGTAAATGTTACCAGGAAAGCAACGTGAAACAAAACAAAAGGCAGCAAAAGGACCAGTCTACTAGCTCCTCAGCTTCCTTATCTCATCTGCTCAACTTGGCGTTGAATGTCTCGCTATTGACATGGTGAGAGTAACTTAGCTCTGGATCAATGAATCATGTTTAACATGAAGTCCACAGGCACGCAAAGTGGCACCTTTAAGAGCATAAATTTATATGCAAGGACTGTAGCTGCATTCACAAGTCATGAGGTTCAGAGATACCATCTTGTTACATTTGCTGAAGAATCATGAGTTCAAAGACAGGTTTGAAATACGGGCTAGGCAACTGAAAAACCAGGCAACTGACCAGAAAATAGAATGCTAATTTTAATTACGTGTTCTCATAACTTTAACTGAATGGCCTCTTCCTGGCTCCCCTCACCTCCAGGGTCTTCCCGACATGGTGTTGCATCCTCGGCGGGGCAGCCACTTCTACTCTCACAAGCAAGGCTCTAATTACAGAGCTTTCCTGTGGAAACGCTCCTTCAGGGACCACAGACTGCGCCAAAGTTTCCTATCAAATCTATTCTATTTTCACATTGCAGGTGCTGCCCATTCCCTCCATTACAGAACGAGCGCAACGGCCGCCCTGGAGACCAGCTGTCACAGAAAGAGAGCTCCGCTGTTGTAAGTTCTTTGCTTTTAAGAACCCCATCACCAGAAACGCCCTCTTCCTAGTTCCTATTTCAAAATCCTCCACATCCTGGAAAATCTACTTAAAATCCTCTCTCAGTCAAATGTCCCTGGATTCTGTGAGGGCTCCTGCAGTTAGGTCCCCTTCCCTTCAGGGGGACACGCTGCACCGTTGCTGTGGTGGGGAGGTGGTCGGTGCCCTTGGCCCAGGTTTCCTTATGCGTTGGAAGCTGCTCAAAGGCCGAGATTGTGTCATAGCTCATCTTTTATCCCTCGAGAGTCTAGTATTGCTTTGTAGATATACGATAGCAGGATCTCAGATACCGGGGGACTCTGCCTTGATTCCCTCTATTTCTGCGGCTCCTGAGAAGAAGCAGCTTCACGGGGTGGGTATTTCCTTCTCATTACATGAGAAGTGCAATTTGGACAGGCAGAAAGGCGCAGGGAAGGGGCGCGGCTACCACTGTGTTCACGACGGTAGACAATCATCCCTGTTAGAAGGCTTCCATCAAAACAGAGAACATGTCGCTGGGGTGGCAGCTATTTTTTCTCCCATGTAGCACATTGTGAGAAATGCAGTAATAACCAGAAGCAGGTCTTACTGTTTCAGTTTTGCCCCTCCTGATTTCCCATGCTTCCTTTTCCTCTCCTTCCATTAAGCTCCCTGGGATGAAGCTGGATGTGTAAAAGCGTGTTTAATTACGTTGCCATGGCATCGTTGCCGGCATCAGGATGACGCACTCCCGATAGCTACTGCACATGCAGCAGTGATGTTCAGGGAAGGCCACTTTGTTCTGGCAGACAGTTCACTGCTGCTATCGGATCGGTGAGTCTCTTTGCGATCGATATAATCCGTGGACATTTACAAAGTACATAACATATGTTTACCCTTAAAGTTAATTGGGACATTGATTATTTCATATTGACAGTGTTTAAGATGTACTAACTTTATTGCATGTATTTATTGAGCAATTCAAAGCATGGCACAAAAATCCTTTTTATTTTCTGCAGAAGTATGCATTGATGTTGCTACTATAAATAGCATGCATCCCTTACACTCTTCTACTAGCTTAGGAAAAAAAAGACAGGCTATTATAGTTACATACAAAATTATATGTTTGCATTAGTTATTAATTATAGAGCGCTACTCAAAATGTATTTGTTCTTTTGACATTATCAGCACATTGCCATATTTATTACATGAACAAAAATAAACTCCCTGGTGCACCACTGTGAAGTGTAAATGACACTGGAAGGTCTTCACTTCAAAGACCAGCTTCACTTTCAGAGCAGCTCTGGGGGAAGGTGTGTAAAGGCCAGAGAACTGTGAGACAGGCTGCTGGAGAGAGCGTCCACAGGGCTCAGACACGGAGGCTTCACATCCTGTTGACCTTCTTTGGATGACAGACTGACAAAGAGATGGTGAAAAATACCATTCTTGCCCGAAGAGTTATTACTGCCCTTTATTTTGTCCCCTTTCCATGAGAGGACAATTTTCTATTACATTAACGTTATTAAGTATGAAATGTCCGATTTCCTTAAGTGCTAAGTTTGACAGTTGATATCTCTGACATTTCACTTAGACATTTCTTGGTTTATGTTTATTGTCAGGGTTCATCCTTATTCTTTCAAACACACAGTTTGGCTTGTGATCATCTTTCATATATATTTTTTTTTTAGAGAAACTTTTGTGAAACCATGGATAAGTCAGAAATTAGTGTTATTTTTGTATTTGAGTTCCATCACGGAACCAGTGCTGTGCAGACAGCTTAAAATATCAGTGAAGTGTTTGGGAAGAATGTGGCTAATGAATGCACAGTACATCAATGGTTCCAGAAGTTCCATTCTGGTGATTTTTACTCTTGAAAATGAGCCACATGGGCAACCTGAGACCAAGGTGGATAATGATGAGCTGAAAGCTATAGTGGAAGTGAATCCATCTCAACCTACACGTGAATTAGCAGCAAGGTTTGACGCTACTATTCCAACAATATTGGACCATTTGAAACAAATGCAAGGTAAATAAGCTGGATAGATGGGCTCCATAAGAATTAAACAAGCATCAGAAGAGAAATCATATCAAAGCTTGCCTGTCTTTGCTGTCACGACATAAAGGCGAACAATTTCCACACTGTATTGTGATGTGCGATGAAAAATGGATTCTTTTTGACAATCACAAGCATTTGGCACAGAGATTGGATAAAGATGAAGTCCCAAAGCAAAGTCCAAAACCAAATATTCATCAAAAAAAGCTAATGGTGTCTGTTTGGTGGTCCAGTGCTGGTATTATCCACTACAGCTTCATGAAACCTGGTCAATAGATTACAGTGGATGTCTACTGTAACCAACTGGATAGAAAGATGAGGATGCTTGTGATTAAGCAGCCAAGATTGGTCAATAGAGACAGGACAATCCTCTTGCAAGACAATGCTTGACCACATGTCGCACAAACAATGCTGCTCAAACTACAGAGGCTGGACTTGGAAACTCTCTGTTATCCACCATATTCACCAGACCTTGCACCAACTGACTGCCACTTCTTCCAGGCTTTGGACCCCTTCTTGGAAGGAAGAATATTCAATTTTCAACAAGTTGAGGAAAACATCTTTTGAGATTTTGTTGCTACTTGCTCTCCAGTCTTCTTTGCTGATGGCGTAAACAAACTATTGGTAAAATGGCAAAACTGTGTCACTAGTTTAGGCATATACTTTAATTGTACTGCTTCCTGTTTGAGATATAATAAACTAAACTTTTGATTTGAAATCAGACATTTCATATTTAGTTATCTAGTATTTTATTTTTATGGCTTTTTCAAAAAAGTTTCTTAATTTTGTTTTCTTCTCTACAGTGAGAACGAGTGGTTTTCTTTTTCACTTTTCTAAACAGTTACTGCTATTGTGAATGGTCAAACTCTCAACACAGACTGAGCATATGTTTGGACAGTAATGAGATTCCTTGAATTCCCAAAGAAAGTGTGGCAAGGTTGTAAGTCTGCCCCTCAGCATCGCTCCAGCAGAGTAGAAGTTTTTGTTTAATAAAGTCTTAAGTTTAAATTGAAATATAGATGGAAAATGCTGTAAACATCATCCCCGCGCTGTGAAATTTCCGGATGAGCAAGCACAGGATTGCAGAGGCACATATCGCCATCCCGCGAAGGCCAGCACGCTATTTCCCTTGAGACCCAGCTGGTGTCACTCAGTGTGTTGAGAGAATCAGACAAGGTCCTGGATACTCCAGGCCCCGAAATGGAGCTTCGCCAGGAAAATAAGAGCAGATGCCTCCTCGTTGATCAAATAATGTTAATGGAGGCAATTAGACTAATACGTGAAACCAGAATGCTTATAAATTATTTAGTGTTAACAGTGAGTGCTCTCTGATACATGCAACAAAGGACCTGGGAAGCTTGATGAGGATGTGTTCTCCCTACAGTTGAGCAATCTAAGAAGACAACTGTTGTCAGTTGTGACTCTGGTGGAAAGAAAAAGTATCACAATTAAACTTTTTCATGTCCTCAGTGCAGTTTCAACACAGTAAAGACAACTGAGATGTTTGCTTTGGCTTGTAAAAATTAATATTCAATTTATTAAAGTCGCAATTTAAAAAATATATTTCTTTCAATTTTTAGGTTGAAATCTTATTCTAAGTAAGTATAAACTTAGCAATTTTTAAAAATTGTATTAATTGGGACCTGTAATCTATTTATAAACTTAATTATCATTTTAACTGCTTTTATCAAATATATTTGATTTTCTCTCTAAATATACTGATTTTATGACTGATAAAATTTTCTTAGTATTTCAACAAGTCAACATTTAATCAATTAAACTTCTTATATTTGGTAAAACTTAAGGTCTTAAATGACAAACATGTTATATTAAATGGTGAAATTGTATATAACCTTTGTATGATTTCAATTTAAAATTGCAAACTTTAGTCAAGATTTAAAATGTACATTCCAAGTCTGATTTCTTTTTCTAGTAGGATAATTTCTCTTAAAATTTCCATGTACATAAAACACCAAATTTGCATAGATTTGCAAATGCCTAGATATTAAAATTGTGACTTTAATTCTCTCAAACACTGTATTCAATATCCTAAATCTTCCTGAAACATAATTGAAAGCTAATTTCTTGGTTAACTGAGCATACGAATCAGAGATTCTGGCTGAGTTCGGCTCTGGAGCTGCAGGTATCTGGGACAAACCTTCTCACCGCTCAGACTGTGACAGTGGGACCTTTGTGAGAATGGCCATCCCTGGACCGCTCCACTTGGAATGGGGCTGCCCCTACGTGCGCCAGACCTTCTGCCTCTGCACGGCCCTCTGCAAACACAACATGTTCCACCGCTACATCGCTGGGCAGATTTTGTAATCCTTTGTTTCTTAAGATATATGGATATGTTTTATTAAGATATTTAAATGTATTTCCTAATTCCAAAGCCATTTGCACCTGACAGAATCCAAAATGCAGAACTATTTGCGGGATCACGTGACATGTGCGAATAGTGGAATGCTGTGCTGTCGAAGTCTATATCCCTCATGGCTTTTTATGACCCATTTGTTACCACTGGTAATACCTACTGTTGTCCAAAAAGTAGGCCCAGGATACCAAACATTAAATCCTAAGTGATCCCTCCAAGAAAGATCGCCCATATTGAGGAAATGTCATACAGAATTCCTTTGCCTCAGTAGGTAGGGACGTGGTCCCAAATCCTTGTGATTTCACACTTGCCTGGGCTGGTCTAAGCTTCAAGGACCACTTTGGTTCAGACTTGCTGCACCGATTCCTCCAATGTGGATCCTGTTCCCATTTCTAGGTGGCAGCTGAAGGAAGGTGCCTCCCACACAGGAGCTGAAGGACCACATGTGTCCCACACAAGCTGGACAGCTTTTCTCCTGGGAAGCCGTTCAAAGAGAACACTGTCTAAATAAAAATGTCCTAAAGATGCAGTCCAAAGAAAGAAATCAAAAGGTAAATGGCTAAGTCCATTTTTATTAATACATATGGTCTCTACATTGTGGCACAAAATTTCAACACCTGGACAGTGGCCCAGTTACATGATTGGAAGCCACTTTGTCATTGTTTCATAAAGGATTCTTTTTCTTAGGGACTGAGTAAAATGGAAGATAGAGAAATTATTGAAAGTTTCCTAGAAGTTAGCGTTATATAAACACTCACACAACAGAATGTCAACTTATTAATTTTAAATAAGACATAAAATAGCTGCAGGAGCAGGATTTCTCCAGTGTGTAAGATCAGATCATTTTTACATTCTAAATACATATACTTAAAAAGAAAATTCATACTCAGAAAATGGAGTGATCAGCACAGAATTAGCAAAAATGGATCTCATAAGAGATTTTGAATGTTCAATCACAGCATACAGAGATATAAATATGAAAACTCTTGCAAAGAGGTAAAAAAATATCACGAGGCCCTGGAAGCAGGATGAATAGCTGCACAAGGGAGGCTCATTTGCTCACCTTCTTGTCTCCACTGCCGTGGCTTAAAAAGTGTCTGCTCTCGGTATGGATTTACTAAATCTTTACATAACAATGTCATCGAACAGTATGTGATTACATTTGCCTCTATGACTTAAGCTTTCCTAGCTACATATATTGTTTGGTGACTTTTGACTAGACGTGTTACTGATTTGATCAGGTTACAGGAAAGTTGTTAAAGCCTGAGGGTCATTCTGACTCATGCAGATAACTCTGCATATTTCCAGTCAGATGGACTATTTATATTTATTCTCACTCTCTCACAAATAAAAACTGAACACTTGCCATAGGCCGGATACTGTTCTAAGTGTTGAAGACAGGGTTGTAACTCTCCTTGGCTTTCAGCTGTGAACAAGACAGGGTTCCTTCTTGGTTGAAGGGTATAGACAATAATCAATAAAACACAGAAATGTAAAGGACAATTTAAGATGCCTATAATTGAATGGCAATGAATGGGTAGTCCTAATTGCACAGATGAGATGTTTTAGCTGAGTTCTAAATAACAAGTTATATTCAAGCTTAGCTTTGAAGTAAAAAATGCTTTCCTACAATTCTAAGTTTTTAGGGAAAGTATGTGTAAGTATACAGTTATGTAAAAATATACCTAGTCATATGACTTTAAATATTACAGCAATAAATTGAATAAACATTTTTAGCTAAAATTCAAATACCATTGTATGCTTCAATTATAACATTGTTTTACTTTATTTTGGACAATTAAAAACTATATCTGCTTATTAAATCAGAAAATACCTTTTACATTTTAATAATTGCAACATACAAAGCTTTCTTCCTGCCATTGGGACTAGACAAGAATCTCCACTACCACCACGTCCCTTCAAAATTCACAGGAGATCCTGGCAGACACGGTCAGGCAAGAAGAGTAAGTAGAAGGCATAAGTAACGTAACGAAAGAAAGAGAATTATCATTTTTTCAGACAATATACTGTGTTGTCTGAACACAGAAAATCCAAAAAGATTTGCAAAAACCATATTATTTCTTCACAAATTCCTTTATAGATTCAACACAACCCCAAGGAAAACCCCAGAATGTTTTCTTTTTTTTAATTGACAATTTGCAATTTTATTCTAACATTCATGTAAAAATTCAAATGCCAATAATGGACAAGTGACAAGTCAGCCTTCTAAGGAGCAAACTGGGGAACTCACACCAGCAGCTGTCAAGATACAATGCTATGGTAACCTCCAGCAGCCGGCAGAGAGTTAGCAAACCAAAGTAGGGCAGAAAGACTCCGGTGGTCGGGGTGGTGTCTAGGATTCCCACTCACAGTGACACTCTGGAAGAACAGGAAGGACCCTGCTCAGAGCTCAAAAGTTGGTCTGCATGTTGAGACAGATGACAGCCACTCACATTAAGTGGCGTGGAAAGCTTCGTTACTTACATAGTAAGCACACTGGTAGGGCAGGCCCCTCTAGCAGGCCCCTCTGGCAGGTATCAAATAGCTTGAGAGGGCAGAGAAAGGGGCTTGCGTTGGGGTTTTGTTGTGACTAGGGCAGGCACCAGCACGAAGGTTCTGATGTGCTGGGTGGTTTGAATCTCCTGCTGACGGCAACGGAGGGCGAGTGCTGGATCTCTTACCAACTCTCCCAAATGAGGGGCACAAAGGGAAGGAAAAGCTGTCAGCAGAGGAACATTAAAAAATGGATTCAGACAATTAGAGTTTTAAAGAAAGATAGTCAATAAAATGGCAGCACTCATTTAAAAACGAAGTTTCTGTAAAGAAAGAGAAGGAAGCAGTGAAAACAAATCGCGTATAGTAAGCACTGTGCGCTGGTGGATGCAGAACAGGATGCTGAGGAGCTCGCCTTTGCGTCCTGAGATCGGTGGTAATTTCCCCTGGAGTCAATACCTTTTAGCAGTGTACACACAAAGCTTATTTGGTTGGTTTTGATTGGATGCAGCTTGCACTTAGCATGCTACTGTTCACAAGAAATAAAAATATAAATGCTGATACTTCTCAAAAGAATCGGCTGTACTTCATGGATTCACTCTGCGGAACTCTGTTTCTGCAATCCACCTTGCTGCTCTTCCAAAGCCGTCCACTGAGCCCGTGCCAGGGAAGTCACTCAGGAGCTTGTCTCTCCACGCTAGGCACCCTCCTCCCGCAGACAGCGCGGGACACAGCTTCTGCGTGCCTGCATGGGCCTGCGCAGCCTGGATTTCTGCAGCTGTCTCCTCGTCCTCTAAACACCACTCGGTGTTAGAGCATGGTAAGGCTTGGTCACGAGCCACATCCTTTTCTTTTTAATTCCTTCTTGTTACATCAGGGATTGTCTAAATACAGCCCTTGGGCTGAATCTGGCCTGCCATCTGTTTTTGAGTGGCCCATGAGCTGAGAATAGTTTTTATACTTCAAATGGCTGAAGAAAACCAAAAGAAAATCAAATTTATTGCACCCGAAAGTAAAGTTTCAGTGTCCACAGATAGAGTTTCTTTGGAACGCGGCTGTTGCCATCAGTTCAGTCAGTGCCTGTGAGCTGTACCTACGACAGCGGAGCCGGGAGGCAGTGGCCAACATGAAATGAGAAGCTCCCATTCACTCCATCTGCTTTGTGACGCCCTGCAAATGAATCTTCTAGTCATCTAAATATGGTGCAATGACAATTTAAGATACGAATAGAAGAGTACTTAATTCATGCAGAATTACCAAAATTATACAGTCTGACTATTGTGGCTCATACATGCCTACATGCTATATTTGAACCAGAACCGTGGAAACACCTTGCCACGGTTGACTTGAGGTGTCAACTTGACTGGATTAAGGGCTACTCAGGTGGTAAAGCATGATCTATTCTCAGTGCTTCAGTAGCCCTGAGCCCAGCCCTGCTCTGCTGAAGGGAACCCAGGTGGTCTGATTGGGACATTGGGTGTGTCTGTGAGGGCGGTTCCGGAGGAGATGGGCACGCGCGCTTGTCAACGGACGGAGCGGCAAAGATCCGCTGTGGCTCGCACGTGTGGTCAGCTGGAGGCCCTGACGGAACCAAAAGCTGGAGGAAGAGTGGATTCTTGCCCTCCCTTCTAGAGCTGGGCTGCCATTCGTCTGCCCTTGGACATCAAAACTCCAGGTTCTATGGCCTCTAGACTCTGGGACTCAGAACGGCCCCCAGCCCCAGGCTCTTGGGCCTCAGCCTGAAAGTCACACCATTGCTCGCTTGTTTCTGCTGGTTGCGGACTTGGACTGAGCCGAGGTCCCAGAGTCACCAGTTCCCAGCGTGTAGATGGTCTACCATGGAGCTTCTCAGTAATGGGGTGAGCCAGCTCCCCTAATAAATCCCTCAGACATATGTCTAGCCCTATATAGATCTCCTATAGTTCTGTCTTTCTGGAGAACCCTGACTAAAACATACTGTGTAAAACTAACTCAACTTTTTTTCTACTTCCTGATACACTCACATTTCACCAGACTCTGCTGTGACTTACTGATGAGTGAGAACGTACAGAAGAAAAGGATCTAAGGTTTGCCTTTGTCTCCCTTTCCTTCAGTGTCATCATTTTCAGCATAAGTTGTTCGTGAATGCAAGAACCCGACATGAGTGTGGCAGGGTTCCTTGATCGTTAGTGTTTCCTGGAATGCCATGGCCTCAAAACAAGTGCTGGTTCAGTGGAAAGTGCAGCCTCTCCGGGAAGCCAGTGCTCCCACTTAGCTGAAGGCGCAACATGCTTATCTGGGACTTGCTTTGCGTCTCACTCAACTCTCATGTGTCATGTGTCCCTTGTGCTCTGGGGCAACACGGACATTGTATGCAAATGAAATATTAAGGAAGAGTCGACATGAGTATTTCATGTATCTCCAGTTCAAAGAATAAATAATAAAAATTTCAAGACTGATAGCAGCATATTCAACAGCTGGGCCCTTCTAAGTGGTGATTCTGTGCAAATGCATAAAACGCACACCCCTGGAGACGTCTTTGCCATTGTATCTCGGGTTGTTTGAATTGAAGGTATGTCAACCTGCTTTGTACGTGTCATAAGCTGTCTAAAGTTAAAACAAGAGGAGCAGTCTCCACACCTTCACAGATCTGTGCAACAGATATATTTTCCAAGTTCAAACCATAGTTCCAGCATTCCAGGTTTCATACATCAATGCAAGTGCAAAAGAAGTGTTCATATTTCAAGCCCATCGAACTGAGCAATAGAAGAGCTTTCATTTAAACTTTGTTTAGAAATTAATCAGCAATGCAAGGGTATGCTGAAGGTCAAACATCAAGAGAGGAATAATAGAATTCTATAAATGCTTTCCAAACAATGAATATACTCAGTAAAAATCAAATGCTCATGGACTGACCTCAGCATTTGGCAGTCTGCTGTGGAAAAAGACATTACAAAGATGAAATATGTAAAATCTCATTCCAGGTCAGCATTGATTTTGAGAATAGAGAACACTAGCTTTTAATCCTGATAAAGTGAAATAATATACCCCAACAGATTCCATTTTTCTTGTCAGTTGACCAGTATTACAAAAAGATGTACCTAATTATTATTCTATTTTTAATTTTATCAATAAATATATAAGTACCTACATAATATTCTTATTTTGTCTCTTGGTCTATGTGTGTATGTGTGTACATTCTCTATCTGGTACTTTAAAGATTGTTAACCTTGAGTCTAGAAGACTGCAACTAGTCTCACCTTTTAAATCCTAGCTAGATGGTGGTAGTGCCTAAATTTCTATTTTTGGCTCTAACCTCTCTGCTGAGATGCGATCTTTCACATACTCACGTTAACGTGTCTGGGTGTGTAATCGGCACATTAAAACACAAGGTATCCAAATTGAAGCCATTGATCCCTTTCCATTTAATACATTTTAATAACTTTATGAAGATATAAGTCATATAGCATAAAATTTACTCCTTAAAATGGAAAAATTCTGTAGTTTTTAGTATATTCACAAAATTGTGCAACTATCACCGCTATCTAATTCAAGAACATTTTCATCTCCCCCAAAAGAAATCTGGTACCCCTTAGTATTCACTTTTGTTTAGCCATTCCCCCAGCCTCTGGCAAATGCACATCTAATTTCACTGTCTGGATTTTCCTATTCTAGATGTTTCTTATGGGTGGAATAATTAATATATGCCCCTTTTTGCCTGGCTGCTTTTGCTAGCATACGTCATGTTAGCAAGGTTAATTCATGTTATAGCATGTATCATTGCATCATTCATTGTTATTGATAAATAATACACCACAGTAAGGATGAGTTTGGATCATAATCCCAAAAGACACAATCCCCAAACACAATAATCCTGAAAGATCAAAATCCCTAAACTCTAAATCCCTAAAGTCTAAAATACCTAATGTCTAAAATCCCCAAAAGCACAATCACAGGATAGTTGCATCGTATTAAGTGGAACTGTTACCTCATTATTTTCTTTATTTATAAATTAAGTATGGTTTAAAAAGATGCATATGGTTGCCAAGTCGACAAGGGGTGGATTTGTGGATGTAATTCTAGGTGTCAATTTCACTGGATCAAGGAATACGTAGAAACCTTGTAAAGCCATTCACTATGTTATGCATTTGGTTTTCACATCATTTTCAATACTGAGGTATAAATTGTGTAGAGACTTTTAGAGAGTTCTAATTCATTTTATATAATTTGACAAAGTGCATTATTACAATGTTGTCTGTGTGCAAGCATTTTGTGTGTATGTAAAAACACTGACACTTCTTCAGTAGATGAAGAGACGTCTGATACAGTTTGGATATTCGTCCCCTCCAAACCTCATGTTGAAATTTGATCTGCAATGTTGGAGGTGGGGCCTGCTAGGAGGTGTTTGGGTCATGGGGCAGATCCCTCACGAATGGCTTGGTGTTGTCCTTATGTTAATGATTGAATTCTCACTCTATTAGTTTCCAGGAGATCTGATTATTAAAAAGAGCCTGGCACCTCCCTCCTCTCTCTCCTGCCTCCTCTCTGGCCATGGGATCCGCACACACTGCTCCCCTTCACCTCCTGCCATGGGTGGAAGCTTCCTGAGGGCCTTGTGAGAAGCAGATATTGGTGTCATGTTTCTTGTACAGTGTGCAGAACCACGATCCAAGCAAACCTCCTTTCTTTATCAATTACCCAGCCTCAGGTATTCCTTTATAGCAACACAAACAGCCTAAGACAATGTCCTTTTTGTCTATCTACATTAGTGGAAGATAAATTTCTTAAGCACTCAGTTCTTTGGGTGCCTGTACATGCAGTGGTGATCCATTGCAGTTTTTGATCAATCTCATTAAATGACTTAGATTGTTCATTGTAGTATTTCAGATGACTCCAGTTATAAACCGTGGTGCACACAGTTACCAACCATAGCGATATATGTTTATACATTTCCCTTTTTGACCTATTTCTTTATAAATATGGTCCATATGTTCATAACTGTTATACCACTTCAATTGTTGTTAGTATGCATACCTGAGTGTTTATGCTTGCAAAAATACATATGCTATTATTGACTATTTTATTGTAAAATGGCCTATGAAGTGTTCTATCATGGTTTTGTAAGTTATCAAATAAATTCCCTTTTAAAACTGGGAATAAATATCTTTTAAAGAATTTTCAATTTTTTTTTCAGAATTATCCTTTCAGTATTTTGATCTTTCAAGGTTTCAGTGTTCAAGATTACAGTGTTTGGGATTGTATCTTTTGGGATTTTGACTGGCTCCCTGAAAGGACATACTGCATTTTGTTTATGCATTCTTCAGGTGGGTTGTTTCCACCTTTTGATGATTTCTCTTCAGTGTGTACTTAGAAGTGGAATTACTGGGTCATACAGTAGCTCTATGTTTACCATCTGGGGAAAGTGTAGAATGGCTTTCCCAAGATGGTCCGTTATGATTACATAGTTGGTTCCAATTTCTCCACATCCTTGCCTAAACTTGCTACCGTCTGTCTCTGTGATTGCACGCACAGTCATCCTAGTGGATACGAAGAGTAATTTCATTGTAGTGTTCATGTGTATTTTCCTAATGGATTAATGATACTGAATATCTTTTCATCTGCTTTTTGTCTGTTTGTGTATCTTTGTTGAAGAACTGTCTATTGAGATTCTTTGTTCATTTTTTATAACTGGGTTACTTATCTTTTTATTATTGATGATTAATAATGTTCTGGATACTAGACACTTATTAAATATGTTTTGCAAATATTTTTCTCCCACTCTGTGCATTATTTTTTATTTCTTAGTGATATTGTTCACAGCACAAACTTTTAAATTCTTATGCAATTGAATTATCAATTTTTAAATAAATCACTCTTTTAGAGTTGTGGCTAAGAAATCTTTGCTTCACCTAAGGTCACAAAGATATACGTCTATGTTTTTTTCTAAGAGTTTTATAGTTTTTGTTCTTACATTTAGGTCTATGATCCATTTCAATATTTAATTATTTATGATAATATTAATATCTATTTTGTGTTAATATTAGGAAGGTATATCAGTCAGGGCTCTGCAGATTAAAGTAACAAATAGGATGTGTATACGTGCAAAGAGAGATTTAGGAATATTTTAAGGAATGGGCTCACATGATTCCTCAGGGCTGGCAGGTCTGAACCCTGCAGGGCAGGCTGGCGAGCTGGGGACCGGGGAAGAGCTGGCCCTGCAGAGTGCTGATGGTAGTCTGGGGCACAGTACTTCTTTCTTTAGGATTTTAGTCTTTTTCTCTGAAATCCTTCAGCTGATTGAATGGGCCTATCCATGTTATGGAAGATAGTTTGCTTTACTCAAGTTTGCTGATTTAAATGTTAATCTTGTCTAAAAAATATCTCTACAACATTATCTAGGCTGATCTTTGACCAAATATCTGGGTACCACGGCCTAGCCAACTTGAAAAACAAAAGTAACTCTTACAGAAAGGGACACACTTCTTATTTTTTTTTTCCTTTTTATGTATGTATTTCTAGTTGCTCTGGCACAATTTGTTGAAAAACCTAATTTTATCTGTTGGATTGGCTTGACACCCTGTCTGAAAATCAGTTGACCATAAATAGGGAGCTTATTTCTGGATTGCCAATTTTTTGCCATTGATCAATGAATCTGTTCTTATGCCTGTACCACAGTCTTGATTATTATAGCTTTGTAATAATTAATAAGAAAAGTGTGAATTCTGGTCCTGTTCCTGCTCTAAAGGAATATGTGTTCCTTCCTTCACCTCTAAATACTATATTAGCTGTGTGTGTTTCTTAAGAATGGACCTTATGAAGTTGAAGTTTACTTCTAGTTTATTGAGTGCTTTTATCATGAAAAGGTGTTAGATTTTGTCAAATGGTTTTTATCTGTTTCCATTAATGTTCTTTATTCTGTTAATATGGTGTGTTACGTTGATTCACTTCAAGATGTTCTAGTAAACTTGCATTCCTAGATAAATCCCTGTTGGTCATGGCGCATGATCATTTTTAGATGTTGCTGGATTCAGGTTACTAGTACTTTGTTGAGGAATTTCGTGTCTATATTTACAAGAATTATGGATCTGTATGTTTCTTGGGATATATATTTTTTAGTTTTGGTGTCAGAGTAATGCTGGCCTCATAGAATGAACTGGAAGGTGTTCCAACCTTTATGATTTTTTTGGATGAGTTTATGAGGATTTGTATTGATTTTTCTTTATATATTTATTAGAATTTACCAGTAAGCCATCTGGGCCTGGGTTTTTCTTTGTAGGAAATTGTTTAACTAATAATTTAACCTCTTTCCATATTATAGATCTGTTCAGATTTTTAAAATTTCTTCCTTATTCAGTGTGGTATTTTGTGTGAATTTGTCCGTTTCAACTAAGGTTTCTAATGTGTTGGCGTGTAGTTGTTTATAATGTTCCCTTACAATCCTCTTAATAAATTTCTATAAACTTTTTCGTGATGTTCCCACTGTCATTGCTGACTTTAAAATTTGGGTCTTCTCTCATTTTTTTCTTGGTCATTCAGCCTAAAGATTTGCTAATTTTGCTGATGCTTTCAGAGAACCAACTTTTGGTTTCTTTGATTTTCCTCTACTGCTTTTGCATTCTCTATTTCATTCATTTTGACTCTAATCTTTTCCTTCTCTCTACTTCCTCTGTGTTTAGTTTCTCTTCTTATCTTCCAATTTTTGTAGGTAGGAATTTGGATTCTTCATTTGAATTTTTTTAATATAGTGTTTTAGAAACAAATTTATCTCTAAGCATTCCTTTAGCTACATACTGTTAGGTTTGTTATATTGTGTTTCCATGTTCATTCATCTCAAAGTATTTTTTCACATTCCTTGTGATTTTTCTTGTTTCATTGATTATGAGTGTGCTATTTAATTTTCACAAATTTTAGAATTTTCCACATTTATTTCTGTTAATGTTTTTCAGTTTAATATTATTTTGATCATAAAACTTACTTTCTATGGTTTCAATAATTTTTAATTTATTGTTGCATATGACTATGCTTGAGAATATCATGTGTGTATCTGAAGAGAATGTTTTCTGCTATTGTTGCTTGAGTATGGATACCTGTTCCTTGTTATCTTCTGCCTAGTTGTTCAATCCATTATTTTTATTTTTATTTTTTTCTTGAGACAGAGTCTCGCTCTGTTGCCCGGGCTAGAGTGCCGTGGCATCAGCCTAACTCACAGCAACCTCAAACTCCTGGGCTCAAGCAATCTTCCTGCCTCAGCCTCCCGAGTAGCTGGGACTACAGGCATGTGCCACCATACCCGGCTAATTTTTTCTCTGTATATTTTTAGTTGTCAGGCTAATTTCTTTCTATTTTTAGTGGAGACGGGGTCTCTCTCTTGCTTAGGCTAGTCTCGAACTCCTGACCTTGAGCGATCCTCCTGCCTCTCGGCTTCCCAGAGTGCTAGGATTACCAAGACTGGCCTCAGTCCATTATTGAATGTGAGTTATCGATGTCTATTTTGCCCTTAAATTCTGTCAGTATTTGTTTTATGTATCATTGGTCACTCTTTTTAGGTACATACAAGATAAGTATCTCTTATCTGAAATACTTGGAACTAGAAGTATTTAAAATTCTGAATTTTTGCAGATCTTGGAATATTTGCATTATATTAGTACTTACTAGCCAGCTAAGCATCTAATTTGAAAATCCAAAATCTAAAACATGGCAGTGAATCATTTGATCAACATAATAGCATTCAAACTTTTCTTTTCAGATTTTGGAGTATTTTGGAATTTGGATTTTTAGATTAGGAATGTTCAATCTGCATATGCTTATTATTATAACTTTTTAATGTTATTGGTCTTTTAGCATTATAAATGTATGTCTTTGTTACTAGTAATAATTTTTCTAGTAGTTTCTTTTCTCTGATATTAGTATATTCATTCTCACTTTCTTTTATATAGTATATATTCATTCATATTTTCACTTTCAAACTTTTTGTGTTTTAAATATAAAGTATGTCTCCCATAGCCAATGTACAATTAGCTTCTGTTTATTTTTTTAAAATCTGTTTTGCAAATCTCTGCCTTTTGATTGGAGTATTTAATCAATTTATGTTTAGTGTAATTACTGTTAAGTTGGGACTTACATGTGTCATGTTTTATTTGTATTCTTCATGTCATGCCTTTGTTCTTCAGTTATTTTATTACTACTTTCTTTTGTGTAAATACAGTTTCCAGTACACCATTTTAATTCTCTTGTTTTTGTTTCACTCTATTAAGCTATCTTAGTGTTTGCCTTGAGGATTAAAATTAACATTTTAGTTCAAATCAATCTAGTTCTGATTCACACTAACTTAATTTTAATAATATACAAAAAATTGCTCCAATATAGCTTTGTTCCTTACCCCCTCATTATTGCTATTATTGTCATACAAATTATATCTTTGGAAATGTAAAACAATCAGCACAGATTTAAGAGCATGAAATTATGCATTTGCCTTTTAAATAAGTTTGGAGAAGAAAACTATCACAAACCAAAATGCATTTATATGGCCTTGTATTTACCCACTGTTACCTTTACCAGTGCTTTTTATTTCTTCATGTGGATTTTAGTTACTGTCTAATGAATTGTTATTTCAACCTGAAGGACTCCCTTTAGTATTTTTTGTAAGGCAATTCTACTAGTAATGACTTCTCTTTTCTTGTTTATCTGGGAATATCTTCATTTCTTTTTAATTTTTGAAAAATAGTTTTGCTGGATATATAACTCCAGATGTCCTACTTCTTCCACCAATCGTTTTTTAACACAGCATCCTACTTTTTCCTTCATAACAGTTAACACTCTTTGAACTTGCTTTAAAAATCAATTTATTTAACTATATACCCCTCTCAGCTATAGTTTCTTACCTAAATATGAAAGATCATTTGAGTTATTAATTTCTCAATTTCTGCAAAGATGGTACCTATCATGTAGATGCATATTTAAAAAGTTAATCCATTACATACAATTTATTTCACAGGATAGTAGGGCTTAATTTTCTTGTGAGACACCATTAAGAAAAGTCATTTAACTGCATATGAGAAGTATGAATATATGCTCCATGAAAGTAGTGCCATGCACAACTTGATTAACAATCTGCCTTAAGTGCCTAAAATAGTGCCTGCTTCATACCTGATGCTAAGGTAATACTTTTTTGGGTTCATGAAAGGTTATTTCTATTTTAGGCTACATTAATTTCAAGTGGACAAAAATAGTTATTATAGCTAAACTTTGATGCCTTATCAAGATTAAGAAAGAGAAAGCAAGGGGTGAAAAAGAATTAAATATCTGGAATAGAAGAGCAAAAAAGTGGCCTTAAACAATTATCTATGGCAGAAGTTGCTGGCTGCCTAATCAATACTCATTCTGTTTTCTTGCTCACCACCCGAATACAGGTCTTCTGTGCCAGCACCTTGCAGCCAGAGGCAATTACGTTACAGGTTCCAGGCTGTGATCTGCTAGCAGAAGTCTATGGCACTTCCAGGAAAGCAATTCTGTGATTGAGAAAAAGGACTGGGCCCAACCAGCACACATTTGTGTATCTTGCTCTTGCTTTTTTCCATCCTTACGTTCTTCTTGTTGCAAATATAGATGAAATTCAAACAGTCAGAAACAAAAAGAGAAAGAGCTGCTGATTCGAGGTGGTAGGCTAGGAGGGAATCCATGTGACATTTGCAGTGCCATCAAACCATCGCAGCAACCCAGAATTGCCCACCTTCAGGACTCTTGCCATGCGAGGGGAAAGAGAAAAACCTTGCTGTTTTATCATGTCACTGTACTCAGGCTTCTTAACATTCCACAGAACGTTATAGTAATTGAAATTTTATTTACTCCAAGCATTATTAAACTAAGGCCCATGTTCTCTAGATGGCTTATATTTGGGTTTTAAGAGATTTGCAAAGCCTTCAAAATAGCATTTTTCACAAGCAAACTGAAACACAGAATGGTTAAAAATAACTTGCCTAATTTTACACAGTGATGGCAAACGTAAGAGATGAAAGAAGTCAGACTTCCTAATCCCTTTCCATACTGTTCATTTTATTATATATTACATCTGCTGCAGAAAAGTTGATACTTTCTCATTTGTAAGTTTGTGAATATAAAAAACTACTGGCCATTTATTCATACTTTGTCACTTTTATTTTTATATATACTGATATAGATAGATTTGCTATTTTTAAAAGCATGTTATTTTTAGAAAACTCATAAAACTACATAAATTCCAATTACAAATGAAAGAAATCAGAGTAAAAATACAGAGACTGAAGTGTAGTATTAATATGTGCCCCAGAATATATACAGCATTCATGGGGCAAAGAAAATAGTTATACTTGAAAGGAGCCGATGTGATGAATACTGGCAATCACATCATAATATGTTGCTGAAACGTCATTTGACTATTCTGGTAAACACTTGCAGGGTTCACCCCTACCCAAGGCTCCTGTCTCCTAGGCACATAGGACGATATTATAATCCCCCACCTTGTTTTGTTGTTAGTAGTGCCACGCCATTAGTCCCGGACAGTCAGTTATGAGCAAAAATGGCCCAGGTTCCTTCTGTTCTGAAGCATTTAATCACTCATGTGAGATCCTAAAATTCTGCTCTTAGTGCATCATTATACGATTCTGTAGGAAAAACATGCCTGGAATCCAGGGGATTCCCTGAAAAATCCCCTTAATATTCCCATACATAACAGTAAATTTTAATGTAAAACTACAGCAACTAAAACAAGACAGGGGTAACTGGAGACGTATAACATCAAGAATAAAGGTTTGGGTCATTCCACCATGAGAAGACTCAAGACCAGCAGAGGTTCCTGCTGAGCAAGGGATAAATACGGAATGAGAAATGGAAGAAGGAAGCCATCGGTACCAACTACAGCTGCTCGACCAGTTTCAGAGACGAAGACTCTGCAGCTCTGCATATTTTCCTTTATGGTATGTGCATGCTTATTCATGTATGCAAGCCATTTCTTTTTCCTCCTTCCCTCTCATTTTTATTTTATTTCCAAGTGTTGAATTGTAACTTTACAATATTGTCTTTAAGTAATAGAATATTCATCGGGCTGTGACTACATTTGAGGAGTATTCAATATAGCTAGATAGATATAAGGAATCTTGGGACTGAGGTTTCTCCTAATTTGGGGAAAATGTTAAAACTTCACTTGTCAGATGGGCAGTTGTATCTTCTTAAGCGACAACACAGAGGTGTTTATTGTTGTTCCGGAGTTTAAATGTGAGTAGAAGCAAGTACACAGAAATTGACTGGACTGTATTGGTCATCAGTTTATGGTCACATCTCCAGATCTGTTTCTCATTACCTACTTGGCACCGATCGAGCTGGTTGTCTTGCATCTCTCTTTTGTGGAAAGCAGAGTGTTGAGCTTTGTTAGTTGAGAGCACTGTCGGGACACTGCAAGAGAAGAGGGGCCGCATTTTAGTGCTGGTGCGCTTCGGTCTTGCTACTGCTGGCTGCTGCAGCACAGCTTCCCGGGGCTAGTGTTTGGGGACCTCAGAAAGCTCAGCGCTGCAGTCCAGTTTCACACTTGGAACACACATTCCCATGGTGAGCTCATGGTCCTGGACCCACTCATTGCATCTCTCCCAACACTCCCCAGGGCTGCTATCTTTGCTTGCAAGACGGCTCCTTTCCTGACTCTCTGTGTGCCAACTTGCTACCAGCTCACACCGTCTGCACCCTGCACCCTGAAGTTGTTTGTTTATTTTTATCTTTTTATTAATGTTACGTTTCTAATAGAAATATGGAGCACCTCAGCACTCATGCCATCTTACCATCCTCACAGTTGTGAACAATTTCTGGTTCAGGCAACCCAGTGACAAGTCTGACAATGACAAATGGCCAAGTTAGGATTTGGCAATCTGACTCATGGAGATTTAATTACTTTATATGATGCTTCTTAGGAACTAGTCACAGAAGACACAAATATGAATACATAGATTCTGCCTTCAGAGAGCTTCTGGTCTGTGGATCAGAAAGACGTACAAACAGATTTTCCACATAATGTGTTAATTACTGTGGTGGAATGATCTAGGCACTGTAGAAACAGAGAGGTCAGGCACTGAGCTAGCTAGCTGGGCAGCTCAAAATTGGATGATGCGTAAGCCAAACCTTACTTTGGTTAGGCTCAAACCTTAGAGGAGGAGTAGGAATTATTTATATAAGCA